>APFE031031314.1:0-187362 GCA_000404065.3 Pinus taeda | reverse complement strand
CGTTTCAGGCCGTCATATATATATAAATTATAACACAATATTTTGCAAGAAAAGAAAGAATGAGACATATAAATGACATTTTAGAAGGAAATTCAAATTTATATTAACTCCAATAGATGATTACAAGATGCAAATACCCAAAATTAGCCTTTATAGATGAGGCTTTACATCCAAGACTCCAAAATCAGCCTTTGTGAGGCTATATGTGCTAAAATTGAAATAAAGCATGAACTAAAGACAATCATGGCTACATTAACATATCATTACTAATACAACTCCTCATCCTCATTAGCAAAGATAGAAAGATGCTTGTTTAGCAAAAGAGGCAACTCTACTAGTGCTTCCAGATGCACTTGCATCATCACTGGCACAAATATCAAGAGCAGAATGAGAGAGCTCTAAAAATTAGTTTATTAGTGTGTTTTGGTGTTAGATGGGGCCCACGCCCTCTTTCCACTCTTTGAGATGGCCGAAAAATGATTAAAAAATTGTTTATGTTTCTTTTGGCTGCCGAAACTCGGAATGTTGCGGCCGAAACTTTGTTGGTCGTATCGTCTAACGTTTCGAAATCGCACAAGCTGTACGATATGACCAATGACATTTCAACGATGTTTCAAGCCCATTTCGACCTTTTGGGCCGTCTCGGGTACTGGTACGCCACTAAAACTGGTGTTTCTTGCAACATAGAATTGATGTAATGAAGAAAATAAAATATTTTTTGTAATGCTTGATTTATGGGTTTCATGATCAACGATTTTTATTTTATATTTAAGACTCCCATTGTGATTTTATAGTTCCTATCTTGTTAGATGCTTATTTGTCCCTCACATAAAGCTCGATCTCCATAGGGACCCATGTAACACTTCCTATGGTCACGCTCTCAAGATCACTTAGTTAGAAACCATTTGTACTCATTTCCGTCTTTGTGATATCTTTGAGTCTTTTCAACTGTCTATTTGGACCTCCTCAATAATTTGTTGAAACTTCAAGTTTTGTAGGTTATGGATTCCGTTACAGGAGGTCGAATTCCCTTCAGGACATCAGATCTTCTTATAGAACAAATGTCAAACACTTTGTATTGACCACAATAGCTTCACATGAAGTCATTCATCCTCAGAAGATGCTCTGCTCATCTCAAAATCAACTTAGGGAGGTTTCCTTTCCTCAGGGATTTTGGATTAGTTCCTCAGACAAATTTATAGTGTCTTAGATTTTGTCTCACTAGCTATTGACGATGATGACTGCCTCAAAAAATTCGTCAATTAGCAAGGATTTCGCTTATTCTTTAAAGGAACTTGGTTTACTAGTGGCAATGCTCAGTCTATCATAGAGTTCGACCTAAGTACTTTAGAAACCATAGAAAGACAAAACACTTTTTAATACAACCATAGAGTTTTCTGCTGCAGATCTTTGTTAGCTTCAAAAAAAATTGTTTTAGGAGCAAGCCACAATATTAGTCTATCCTAGAACTTCATCTAACCTTTAGATCGACTCACATGGCCTAGAAAGGTGCTTGGAGTTGCTTTGCCACTGTTGAAGTTGTCTTGGAGTGATTGACCTTGATGAACCTCATCAGACTAAAGATAATCCTGTGTGCCAGAACTAAAAGAAAATAGAAAAATAAAGAGAAATAACTTTATCAACTAGGGTGGAATCTTTCACCACTGAAATTAATAGCAAAAAGGGGTCTTAAAAACCCTTACAACCTCAAGGCACACAAAAAGTCAGAGATAATCCAATCTAATGATGACCAAAATTAATTCATACCTCTTATATTTATAGATTTCTTAGAAGGGCCTCATTTTTCAAAATGATTGAGTAAACTTTACTCCAAACTCCAATTTTTGGGTTTCTTTGCCAGTTGCCCCAAAACCTGCCTATACATTGGGTATCTTGGGATTTTCCCCTTTATGAATGACTATAGCGTATGGGGATCGATAGGCTACTTTGTCTATAGGGCAATTAATTTGTAGGGAACATTACAGTCTAACTTACGAAAATCGGTTAATTAAGTTAGGTTAATTGCAAAAAAATCGATTTTGCTCCAAAGACTTCCAGAAAAGTCACTTAATGGGGTCAAGATGATCTTAGCTATCGATTGTGATTAGAAAGTGGGCGTTGGTTGCTCAATGAGAGATTACAAGAGCAAGCCGATGGGACATTGAAGATCAGTCGAGCACTTCAACTTACCCAATTGCAACGATTAGGAAGGGCGTAGTTGAAGCAAAGGGAGACACTAGCAACAAGGGTTTCAACAGAGAAATTGGGAGGATTTATGGAGGAGATTTCCACAGTGATTTCCAGTTTCCTGTTGTAGGACGAAGGTCGATTTTATCAACAGAAGAGGAGGCCAAATTCAGTAGTGCGAGTTGCTAAGAGGAGCTTGTTTCAGTGCGCCAATGCCAAAACTATCATTTGAAGTCCGAGCAAGTGGGTTTAAGGAAGTGTTGGAAGTAGTTCTACTTGTAGGGATATTTTTCCAGGGGCTGAGCGAATTTTATAGAGGAGCCTGTGTGAATTTCTAGTCGCTAGTGCAAATTGTCAAGAGGAGGTGCGAATAGGCTAAGGGACATTGAAATTATTTTTGCAACGAAAACTTGTCTTTCCAGATTTTTTGGCCAATGGAGAAAATGATTTGTTGAACTGGTTTTCCCCACCTTGGGGTTTTTCCAAGGACCATTGTCCAAAAATACTCGTGTCAATTTTTATGTGTGTACATTATTTTCTCAGTTCCTGTATTTTATTTGCGAAGATTGTAGTAGTGAATAAATTGTTATTTGCCATAATAATTTCTAAAGACAAATAAACTACATAAGTTACAAGATTAATTTTTGGTTGCTGCAATTACTGGAATCTCAAAATGCAATATTGGCAAAAATCGTGAAGTGTCCAATAGCTGGCTTCTTCCCTGTAAATGCCTCCTCGGGTGTCATCTTTCCCAACTCCTTGTGTGACACCCTATTCTGAATGTACACTGCTGTGCTACACGCCTTTGCTCAAAGCTACTTAGGCATATCTTGATCATATAACATCACCCTTGTTGCTCCAACTATTGTCTTGCTCTTCCTTTCAACAACCCCATTTTGCTACGGGTTGTACGAAGTTGTCCATTCCCTCTTTATTCATTCCTTTGTGCAGAAATCCTTGAAGGCTTTCTCGATGTACCCACCTCCATTATTTGTCTGAAGAACCTTTATCGTCCTGCCAATCGAGTTATGCACAAGAGTTTTACAGTCTTGGAAGTGACCGAGGAATTCATCCCTTGTTTTCAAGAAGTAAATCTAGGTCTTCTTGGAGAAGTCATCAAGAAAGGTCATGAAATATTCATAACCCCTGAGGGATTTAATGGACAATGGACCAAAAATATCATAATTTATCACATCTAGTAAATCCTTTGTTCTATTGTCATTCCTTGGAAATGTTGCCTTTACAAACTTCCCAGGTGTGCACCCTTTGTACATGTCATCATATTCTGTGCTTACTTTTGAAAAGCTGTCATGGTCTCTCTGATCGACTTAAATGCTCCATGATTGTTATGACACATCCTCTTATGCCATAACCCTCCAATATTTCTGTTACTGCTACTGCTCACTAGTGCCTTTGAAGCGTCCAACTCCAACTTGTACAACTTGTTCCTTGTCACCCCAATTCCCTTTACTGACTTCCAATCTTGGTGTTTTATGTACACATTTTGTCCTTGAAAGTGCACGTCATACACTTTATCTTGAAGAGAAAAAAAATTTAAATCAGGTTCATTCCTAAACCTAGCACATGCAACACATCTATACGAATAGTACCCTTTCCAAACTCCCTTTGAAATGTGACTATCTCTCTCTTAAATGGAGTACACTTGGACTTATTTCCCATTTGAATTTGGAAGCCTATCTCATCTTCTTTGTAGCTGGAGAAATATTCTCTAGCCCCTATCATATGACATGTCGACCCACTGTCAATAGACCAAATTCCTGTGGTGGTCGAGCTAGATAAACAAGCTATGAGAGTGAACTCATATTCTAGTCTTAGAGATAACTCGTCGATATCCGCTGAAGCTACTATTTGATGCTTCTTCTTCTTGTCACCCTTCTTCCTATTTGAACATTGACTAACATAGTGTCCATTCTAACTACATCCAAAACTTTTGATTTTTCTCAAGTCCTTATTTGTCTTCTCTCCCTTGGATTTAGGCCCTTTGTTTGAGGGCTTCTTGGATTTTCCCTTTCTTGCAAGAGCAACATTCTCGTCATCCTCACGCTTTTTGCTTTTACTGCTGTTGTCGATGACAAGCGTCAACCTAAGCTCTTCCTTAGTGAAATTGCTCCATAAATGATCCTAGTCAGTTCGGTCATGTCGTCCATTCATCACTTGGATAAACACGTCCCACTGCGTTGAGAACCCATTTAGAACAGTTCTCACAAGCTCATCTCAATCTATCTTCTCTCTCACAACTGCTAACTTGTCCTTGATAAGTCTGTTCTTGGTGAGGTAGTTGACTACGCCTTCTCCCTTGTTCATTCTAGTGTTTCTTAGCTTCTCTCTGTGGATTAACTTTTTGTTTATAGTAGCATTCTCGAACAACTTTTTGATGGCATGCCACATCTTAGTTGTATCCAGTTTTGCAATATGGGGAGTGATGTGATCTTTAACCCCGTCTTGAATAATACACCTACCCTTGGCATCTTCCTTACAGTAGGTCGCTAACTGTGCTGGATTTGTTGGTAAGGCAATAACTGTTGCAGCATACTCCTTCAGTCCATTCTCCTCTAACATTAATAAATACCTACCCTTGGCATCGTCCTTACAGTAGGTCGCTAACTGTGATGGATTTGTTGGTAAGGCAATAACTGTTGTAGCATACTCCTTCAGTCCATTCTCCTCTAACATTAATAAATTTTCTGGATTTCCTGATACCAAAATTTGATGCACCATCAAATCTGTCTTGATCCCTCAATTTAGCTGAAACCATTTTTTGAAACCCTCGAAGAATAACTTCCAATAAATCTGAATAGATTTAAAGAGAAAATCTCTTTGATAAATCCTTCGATTTCTCCTTTGAAACCCTTGTGCTGATATTGCCAATAACCTCGTCGCTTTATTGCTCTAATACCATGTGAAATTTTCTGGCTACATTGAAGGTGCTATTAACCCAGTTAGTTATTTCCTATTACTTGTTGACGACAAATTAATTCTTTTGTTGGAAGTAATGAATAACAACATGAACAACACAATTCACATAATAAAATTTGCAACAACAAATGCGAGAAACCAATCACACAATGATCACAAGTATTTTTGGACAAATGTCCCTGGAAATACCCCAATGTGGGGAAAATCATTTTTTTTAACTGAAACATTTATGTTTTATTTATGAGAAAAATCAGGTTGGGCCAAGCCAATCAACCATTTACAGAGAGCAGAAATTTCATTACATCATCCTCAAGGGATTAATGCCTTAACCAGGGTCTCAACATTTATGCTTAGCATTCTAGTATCCAGCGTACATCCTATGTTTGCCAAGCTATCGGCTACCTTGTTTGAGCTCCGCAGAATATGGAAAAATTGTGTCGAGGGAATTTCTCGCAAGATTCTCTTCAATCTTATTAGTTGCTTGTTTAGCCCGGGATCCTTTAGATCTTTCTCAGTGTTGAGAGCTTTTATCAAAACTTTCGAATCTCCAAAGACAAGGATTTCTCTTATGTCTTTCTCTCTAACCAATTGGTAGGCTTTCAATAAGCCAAGGATTTCAGCTTGGTTGTTGGTTTTCTATCCGAGCCCCCAGTTGAACCTATCCTCTTTGATCCCATTCAGAAAATAGATCACTCCTCCAGCAGCTGCTTTTCTTGGGTTACCTTTAGAAGCGCCATCGAAGAAAATTGTGCACTTGCCCATGGTTCTCCACCATTGTTGGAAGCTATCATCCGGATCTCGAATTTGCCATCTTTCCTTTTGAGTTGGACGAGAGAGAATTTGGTTTCTGTCTCTACAGGAAAAAGCTTCCAGCCACGACCTTTATTCATTTAGGAGAGTTTTATCCTCTTTAAAGGGGAATTGGTTTAAGGTTTCGATTAGGAGGCCCTTTGCTCTTGTAGCCACCTTATCTAGGGTCCACTCAGTGTTGTTAAAAATGAGATCATTCTTGGCGAGCCACAACTTCCAACAAACATACTTTGGAATTGCTATCCACATTCGATACCAGAGAGTCTTGTTGCTGATTCTCTAATGATAACTGTCCTTCCATGAAGAGAACACAGAGACTATCGAGGTCTGTGGAGGAAAGGGAAGATTTAGGCCTTGAAGAAAGAAAAACCATGCCTTCTTCGTGAACTCGCACTCGACAAACAAATGATCTGTGGTTTCCAAAGCTCATTTACAGTGAATGCAACAATGGGGGCCTGCGATGTTCCTTTTGTTCAAGTTCTCGCCAGTCAGAATTTTCATGTGCATTACTGTCCAGAAGAAAAAGTTAATTTTTGGGATGCTGAAGCTATCCTAAACCTGTTTCCAAAAGGAAATCGGGTGTATTGAATCCTTCCTAGATTGCATCTGGAAGTATCCTTGGGCAGCTGAATAAGCCCCAAATCTGCCCCATCCCCAGGAGTCATTCTCATCTTTGTGAACCCGAGCGAAATCAGTGATAGTTTCAATAAGAGTTTCAAACTGCAATTTCAAGCAATCTGGAATTCTTGGGAACTTCCAGCTCTGCTAATTCCCATTGTTATCCCAGTCCGAGATATCTTCTAGCTTTCGAATTCCTTTCTCGATAAGCCAAGCTCTTATCTCATCCATTTCTTTAACTTTTGCTGAAGGAGGGTGACCGATTATTCTATCGCTCCATAGGTTAGTGTTTCTGCCATTTCCAGGTATGCGATAAAGGAAGGTTCTGAAAAATTCGATTCCTTGACTACACAAGGTCCAAGCCAAGGAACCTTTTGGTGTTTTCTTTGTGTTGAAATGCTTCAACAATTGGTTGTTACGATATTCAAGTTTAATAATCTGACTAACCAGATGGTTGGGTTCTGTATGAAGCTGCCACAAAATTTTACAACCCATCGCTATGTTTGCATGCGTGGGTTCTCTGATTTGCAACCCTCCTTCCACGAGGGGTCTTTTCATCGTTTCCCAATTGATGAGGTGAAAACTTTTGTTATCTCCTCTTCCTCCATTCCACAAAAATTCCGCATTAACCTTGTTATCTGATCTGTAATTGCTTTAGGTGCCAACATGAGAGAGGCCTGGAATGTGGGCAGCGCCGATAGCACTGATTTAATTAGAACTAATTTACCTGCTGTTGTGAGCCAATATCCTCCCTAGACTGCGATTTTTTTTTGAATTTGGCTGTGATTTCTTCCCACAGGTTATTCCTGTTAGAGCCCAATGTTAATGGGAGTCCTAAGTATTTTATTTTCTCCTAGGATGCAAACCCAGCGAAGCTAAGAAGGTTTGTAATTCTGTCTATAGTATCTTGCTTTGTATTCCAACCATATACAACGGTTTTCCTTTCATTTATCAGAGCACCAGAGATATTGCAAAATTTATTGAGAATGACTTTGAAAGAATTTGCCATTCGAAGAGATGCTCCTCTGAGCATTAAGGAATCATCTGCGAACAAAGCATGATTCACAAGATCCACTCCTTTTACTATTTGAATCCTAGGAATGCTGCTAACATATTTATCGTAAGATAACCTTTTTCTCAGAGTATCTGTCATCATAATGTAGAGGAAAGGAGATAGTGGGCATCCTTGTCTCAGACCCCTGGTTGCTTGAAAGTAATTGGCTGGCCTTCCATTTACTAGTGGCATGATCCATACCTTCCTTGTGAAAGCTTTGATAAGATTTATGAACTCTTGGCTGAAACCTCTGTCACAGGGTTCGTCGAACCTAAAGGTTGAGGTCCGAAATTCGGCGAATTTCAAAAAAAATCTTAAGGTTCGTTTAAGTTCGAGAAGGTTCGGTTCATGCTGCGTGCATTATTATTATAACCACATTCATATTGTTATTACCCTAAGGTTTAGGTTCGAGAAGGTTCGGTTCCTACTGCTGTGTCTTAACTTGGACAATATTCCATATAATCGTCCGAATCTCCCAATAAGCTTGTGCGTGATTTCCGAATCATGGTTCAAATTTTTTTTCCTAACGCGTTGACATTATTATAATTTTACCAGTATTATAATATATTGAACTCAGCTTATATTTTTTATTATTATTATAATAATAAAGCTAAGTTAACATAATTTAAAAATTATATATTTTTACGAGAACTATTTTTAATATATTTTAAATTATATTACATTAACGAAAGTAAGTGGGCTATTGTTTTAAGAAATATCATAAAATAATATAACTTATATTTAATATATTTTAAATTATATTACATTAACGAAAGTAAGTGGGGGTATTGCTTTAAAGGAAATATCATAAAAATTAATATAACTTATATATTTATGGAAATTATAAATTTATTGATATAGTATATGATAAAAATTATAAATATATATTAATTATAAATTAATATAAAACATTGATGTAATTTTAAATATTATATATATTTTTAAAATTATATATATGAACGAACCTAATGGCGAACCTCATTCGAATCTCATCGAAAAATTCGAACTCGAATCGAACTTAATTGTAATCGAATTCGAATTCGAACCCGAACCATGTGACATTGGCTGAAACCAAAGGAGTGAAGAACCCTGGACAAGAAAAAACGATTAACTTTGTCAAAAGCATTAAACATGTCTAGTTTAATCAGCATACCTTGTTCTTTTCGAGAATGGCTGGAGTGCAGAGCCTCTTGGACTTGAATTACATTGTCCAAGATGTGCCTTCCTTTCACGAACCCTCCTTGAGCAAGAGAAATAAGTTTTTGCAGCAGTGGTTTGATTTGATTACCCAGAATCTTGTAAGAGGCATTGCAGAGCGAAATCGGTCTATATCTTTCGAAGGACCCAGGATTCACTTCCTTGGGGATTAGAGCGAGAAATGTGGAGTTGATTCCTCCTCTAACCTTAGCTTTTCTTGTAAAGCCTTGAACCATTCTCAGAAGGTCTGTTTTTATTATATCCCAGCAAAGTCTGTAGAAATGAATTGAAAAACCATTTGGCCCTGGTGCTTTATCTAGCTCCATGGACCACACTATTTTTGAGATTTCCTCTTCTGAGAAAGGTTTCAACAGGGTGTTGTTATCTTCTGTATTAACCGGAATCGGGATGTGTGCGAGAAAATCATTTATATCCTCATCACACCCATCCCCTTCTGCGCTGAGTAATTTTTGAAATGACTACTTGCTGCTTCTTTAATTTGCTCAGTCCCTTTGCACATCTGCCCACTAGAAGTGGCAATTTCTGCAATATAATTGTGTGAGAGACGGGCTTTGTATTGTCTATGAAAACATGTTGTGTTTCTATCTCTAGCTTTTAACCACAAGCTGCGAGATTTGATTTGCCAGTATTCTTCTTCTCTCCGAAAGAAGCTTAATGATCTCCTTTGAGCAATTTTTTCTTTGTCTAACTCCGAAGAGGAGACTTCTGTCTTTGCCATATCAAACTGAAAATTTGCCAGCTGTTGGACAACTTCCTTCCTCTGGCTGGTTGGAGTTTTTATCGCCTTTTTTATCCAATCTTTCAAGGCATACTTCACATTTTTTAGCTTTTGCTCCCATACGAAGCTTGGGGATCCTGTAACTTCTTTATACTAGGCTATTTGGACTATTTCAAGGAACCCATCTCTTTTAGCCGAGAGAGGGGTGACTCTGAAAGGAAGAGGTCCTAAGTCTTCTTCCATTTTCGAAGCGAGGAGGATTGGCTTATGGTCCAAGGTTAACTTCGGTAGAATTTTGGAAAAGACTATTCTTCTGTCCAAAAAGATTGAGCTGTGAATGAAAAATCTATCTAACCTGGCTGAAATGTGATTCTCCCTTGTTCTATTATTAGTCCAAGTGAATTCTCCTCTCACAGGTTTAAAATCAACTAGATCCCATTGTTGGGCAAGATTTTCCACAAAAGAGAGCATGGAGTCCCTAGTATAAATTCCACCTCTTTTTCTTTTGGGTCCATTATGATATTCAGATCTCCTCCTATGACAACATTCTTTGGGCTCCTATGAAAATATTCTTTGGGCTGTGGAGATCTAAAAACTCCGACAGGGACTTCGAGCACTCCTCTTTTCAACATAGTTTACTGGGACATACA
Organism: Pinus taeda; assembly: GCA_000404065.3. Taxonomy (NCBI): domain Eukaryota; kingdom Viridiplantae; phylum Streptophyta; class Pinopsida; order Pinales; family Pinaceae; genus Pinus; species Pinus taeda. Next base: position 177,170 of record APFE031031314.1, on the reverse strand, counting down.
TATTGAATAATGCTAGACTGAGATTACTTGTGGTGTGTCGAAGTTTAGTGAAGATCCAATGTTGTGTTTCATGGGATCTTTCTAGAGAGAAGGTTTTCCAGACCAGAGGGTTCCTATTACTCCAGCTGTGCCCCTGGCACTAACTGCCTTCCCATTGTCGAATTTCCATTTTGAACTGCTTGTATGAAGAAGGGAATCCTCTTCTATTTTGGTCTCTTGGAGCATGAGAATATCTGTGGATTCCATTTTCAAAAGATCTTTTATTGCTTCTGCCTTTCTAGGATTCCCCAAACCCATGCAGTTCCAAGAGACCAATTGCATTACTTACTACTCGTTGGAGCGAGACCACCTCCCTTGGCTGGCCTGGTTCTAGTGTTCCCCCCCAAAGACATCTCAATGGTGGCTTGACTCCCTAGGGTTTTTAGCCTTTTTGCTTCTTCTTCTCTAGTTTCCTTGAGGGTTTTCCTTTCGGTTCTTTTCGAAGGCCTCTCAAAGGTCTCATCCTCCGATGAGCTTGAATATTCTGTGGTCTTTTTTTTATGATTTCTGCATAAGAAGGAGAGGGATTATTGCCTAGGACCGAATTTGAGGGGATTGTTTCAACATTACTTGATTTCAGAGAGGTGGTGTCATTTGGCTGGAGGAACCCTTCCCAATCTTCTTCTGGAGATTCTGGAGGTGTTTTGAGAGGATCAAAGGAATTTTTGCTCGCCTCAGTGTTGTTAGGTTCCTTGCTCCCTGAATCTGCAGGATTTCCATTGCTTTGCCTTTATTTTTTCCTAGTCCCTTTGCCTTTTGATTTGTTGTTCTGCTTGTTGTTTGCTGGTTTCTTGACTTGATTCCATTGTTCTCCTTTCTCTTTCTCTGTTACTTCCTCGTTCTTTTTCTTGCAATACCTTGCAAAGTGCACGTACTCGTGGCAATGTCGGCATTTGAAGGGAAGCTGCTCGTAGTCAAGCTCTTGGATATGAGTCCAATCAGCAACAATAAGTTTGATGGCCTTAGGTAAACCAACTTCCAGATCGACTTCTACACATATTCTGGCGCAGGAGTATTGATCTTTTCTCATCGCTTGATCTATGTATTTACCAAGGGCGTTGCCTATGTATTGCAACGACCTCTGATTCCAACAATGGAGGGGGCGATGAGGTAGTGGCACCCACACTGGAATAGCTGTGGGTACATCCTGAGCCAGATCGATAGAGGCCCTGAGGGCCCATAAAATATGACCCATTCCTAAAGATCAGACTTCTGTCCTCGGCATTTTCAAATACAAACACAAAGAAACCTTTCCCAACAAAATGAGTTTTGATTCCTTCTGAAACTAGCGGGATCCAGTTTCGATTTACCCAATCTTCTACCACTTTTGGGGATGGCCAGAGCCTTGTGAATTGACCAATGAGTCCTCTCTGCTAGAATCAGAGCCGATTTGCATGTTTCTTCTGCTGGCAGAACCACCGTAGGTATACTGTCCAATTTTTTAACAAATTTCTGCTAGGCTCCAGTGATTGGCGTTTTTCCAGCTGTTGCAACAAGTTTTTTGAAAACTTGTACTTCAGGAGGCGAGGGAGGAGGGATCTCAGAGCCGCCTCCTGGATACATTGTGGCTGAGCTCCACTCTTGGCTGTATGCTTTGCAGGCTAGGGTAGACCATGCACTCTCAGACCTGCGCTCTCAAGCAAGCGAAAAAAAAACATATGGGGAAAATCAATTTTCATATCTAAGGGTTTATATTAATATCTTCAGTAAAAACCACTGTTGAGAAATTACAACTTCTTGGTTGACTCTAGCAATAATTTTATCTCCACCTCAAAACAAATCGAATTGGGAAACTTCATTATCTCTCTTTGCAGATCCACTTCACGCTTTCTTTCAATTTGCACTCCATTCTTGCAATCTCACGGGCTAACTGGGAACTCAGACTTCTCTTCTTGGCAATTCGCACTGCCTTTGGGAAATCTATCTAGCAAGTTATACTTCTTCTAGTAACTTGTACAGGCCACTTGCACTATGTTTAGCAATTCACATTGGCCACTGGTAAACTCACACTACCAAACTCGACCTCCTTCTGCATAAATAATTCAACCTTGATAAACTCCCTCTAGAACTCAGAAACTAGAAATCTATCTCATGAAGAATAATGCCGGAAATATCTTTCCTCAATCACTGTTGTTGAAACACTCTGATGACATTTTGAAAATCACCTACTCGAATGATCTCCAATGTTGCCCATCGATTCCCTTTATAATTTTTCATTCATAAATGAATGGTTGCGATTAGAAGTCCACTTGATCCAATTGATGTCTAAGATCATCTTAGAAACATTCTACAAGCTTCTAGAGTGAAGTTGATCTTCTCCCAACTAATGTTAATTAATTATAAACGTTCCCTGAGTTTAGACTTAGGAAATATTTAAAAAAATCACTAACTAAAATAGTTAACCACTATTTTTTGATTGGCTTGACTTTTCCATGCATTAATAAGTCAAAATTGCCACTTCCCGAGGATCTCCAATAACCTACCCTTGGTTGCCAAGGGTTCCATTCTATTTTTCTCATCTTGCCACTTGCTTCTACATCATATCCTTTGTTAGTTTTTGTAGCATCACATGTGTTTTAGCCTTGAAATTTTGTGGAGAGGCTAGAATGCACGAGATCTCCAAAACCCATAAGTCATTTTTGGAAATTCCGTTTAGGAATGACTTTTAGTTTATTAGTTAGTTTTTAAATATTTCCTAAGTCTATACTTAGAGAATATGACTAATTAATCAGAATTAATTAAATTATGGTGTGAATGTTCTAGAAACTCACATGGATCGACTTCAAGTTAATCCTAGCCATCGATTAAGATCTTATTTTGGCCGTTGAAGCCCCAACAAAGGATTATAAGAAGTCGATGGGGCTTGGAGAAATCATTTGTGTAGTTCAATTTCAAGAGCAGATCGATTTCTTGAGTAGCATAATTCAATTGTCGGAGAGAGAGGGAGAGAAATTGAAGTAGTGAGAGAGGGGCAGAGACAATGAAGCCAGAGGAAGGATTACAGTTATAGTGAGTGCATTTGTAGAGAGGTAGAGAAACCACAGTGAGATTGACACAGAGCAGCACAATAACCTCTAGAGGCAAAGTTGAATTGTTAGGGAGAAGCAAAATTTTAGTGCCAAAATCTTGGCAGAGGTTCCAGAGCCTAAGAGGGACATTTTCCTAGACAATTGCTGGTCAGACGGCTTGAGGAGAAGCTGTTCCAAGATGAGAGCATCAACAACTGCGCTAGGGTGACACAGTGATTGCGTAGGGACAGTTTGGATGGCTCAATTTGAGTTGAGGTCAGTGTCCGAATTTGCTTTTGGAGTGAGGAATTTCTCCTCACTAGATTTTCTTGCCAGTCTTTCTCTGTAGGATTCCCAGTTTCGACATCTAGTTGTACTCAGATTATTTCATTGTTGCATAATAATAAAACCCTCAGCTGCTGCATCGGTTTTCCTGAGCTGGGTTTTTCCGGGGACATTTGTCCAAAAATAATTGTCATTTTATGTGTGTGTGCTAGCATTTCTTCCAGTGTTTATTTCTTCAACAATTTATTTGTGTAGGTTGTAGTGTGATTGATTCAGTATTAGCTGTAGCAAACAATAAATAAATTGTTAAGAATTAATTTAAGAATTAGGAGAATTATTTCTAGTTGTTGCAATAGGAATCAAGTTTTTGTTTTTTCACATGGTATCAGAGCACAAATGATTAGCTAGAGAGCTTAGTATTGAAGGAAGAGGGTGTTTTATTGTTCATTGAGGGGCAACAGATCAGAACCCCAGAGGCAACACAATCACCGTGGCCAAGAGGTCAAATTCTTGGGGAGAATCGATTTTTCTGAGAGTGGCAGAAAAATTCTCTCCAGATCGAGGGATTCTAGAGGCAGAGGGAACAACCATTATTTTTCGCATAGCAAATCTTTAATTGGACGCAACAATTTTGTAGCAGTAGAACTAGCTTCATGAGGAAGAAGAGCACACATTGAGGGAGAATCTTCCTTAGGGAACTTCTAGTCTCAAGAAGTTCAAATTCCCTTGTAGATCAACCATCGTTGTGAGTAGTTTTTTCTCACTCCAGGAGATTGTGCGAATAGCCTAGCAGAAGGGAAGATGAAATTTTCGACATTATCTGAGATAGTCATTGCCGGACTACGAGATCAAGACAGGTTGGATAGTGCTTCCAACTATGTCATCTGGAAGGCAAGGATGTCCTTCCTTCTAGATGAATATGGCCTAAAACCATTCATAGATGCAGTGGTAGCTATCCCCATGAATGCAGATAAGCTAAAAAAATATAGAAAGGAAATGGAGAGGGCGAAGAGATTGATCCTTGATGGTGTTCGAGATCATGTTGTATCACACATAACGACCAAGGGAACGAACAAAGAGATGTGGAATACACTTTCCACGCTGTACCAGGGCACTTCCGAGCAGCGAAAGATGTACTTAGAAGAGGAGCTGAAATGCACCAGGATGCAGAAAGGGGAACCATAGACCCTTTCCTCACCAGGATTCTGGAGATCTGGGACTAGATGTCAGCTTTTGGGGCAACACCTCAACCTATAGAGCTAGTGCGATTGGGAGTAAATATTGTCTCAGAGGAGTGGCAGGAATTTGTCCAAAGCATTTTGGGTAGAGAAAACTAGCCAAGGTGGGACATGATGTGGGCCGATTTGTAGCAGGAGGAGTTGAGACAAGACCTAGTGAAGAACTCCATCGGTGGCAGCAACAACAGATCGAAGCCGACGAAGGAGGAGGAGAATGTGGCCCTTGCATCAAAGGGTCCTAGTCAGGGACAGGGGGAGCAACGAAAGAAGAAGAAGGACCTGTCAAAGGTGAAGTGCTTCGGATGTGGTGAGCTTGGTCACTACAACACCCAATGTCCTCTCAAGAAGAAGGAAAAGAAGGAGAAGTAGGACCAACAGGCAAAATCAACAAAGATCGATAGGCTGTCCTCCAAGTTGGAGGAAGACTACCCTGTGTTCGCTGACATACCCCAAGGAGTCAAGTGGGGTGACATGGTGCTGTAGCCCTAGAGCGCTATAGATGGACAAGATTCTTGAGGAGGTCAACCTCTTGGATCAGTACCTTCCTACGGGGGCCCACAAATTTCAGTAGCAGGATGGGTCACTGACAATAGATGCAGTTCAGATGCCAGAGTGACAGATGCAGAAGTCTAGTTGCAGTCAGATGCTGGGGAGTGTAGTGCAGAGTTGGCAACAATGCGGAGTCAGCAACAACGCAGATACTAGCAGAAGTCAGAGACTCAGGTGACAAATGCATTATATTGATCACATTTGATTCAATGCTTAGGATGCTTCTCAGTTACAATTGTTGCAATTGCAGTAACAACAGATGGAGAGGGAGTTGCATTGCAGATACAGTGTTGGCAACAATTCAGCAAGGGCAACAACAACACAGATGCAACAGATATCAAAGTTGCGCAGTAGTTCACGGGTAGCAGCAACCAAACATCAATAGCGTACCATGAGATGATGCAGAGGCAAAGTGTTGCTACAGGGAGTAGCAACGCTAGAACACATTCCTCGCTAAGAGGGAGTGCTAGTTTTTATAGCATTGGATGTGTTCTAGCCTTGAAATTTTGTGGAGAGGGTAGAATGCATAAGATCTCCAAAACCTAGAAATCATTTTGGAAATTTTGCCTAGGAATGACTTAATTAGATTATTAGTCAGTTTTTAAATATTTCCTAAGTCTAAACATAAGGAATATGACTAGTTGATCATAATTAATTAAGTTATGGAGATAAATATCAAACAAAAACATTGTCACATAAGTATGAAGATACTACTATATAAAATGTATAAGTTGTCAAGTGGTACATCAAACATCGATATTGAAATATGATATTTGATCTAATTCTATCGAGTCACAAATCTCAATAAGATAAAATAAAATCACATCAAAACAAAAAGGTGTATCTCATGAGATTATCATCATGAGGCATCTTCATATTATAAGCCTACAAGGCTATTCATGATGCACTAAAATATCTAGTTTCAATGATTCCCTCCATCGCTTTTACGAGCAAAGGTCATCAGTGTCATTCATCCTCTAGAAGCAGTAGGTGGATATGCTGATCTTGAGCTTGAAGTGGAAGGTGAAACTCTTGGGGGAAAATGTGGAAGATGAAGAGCGATAACTTCTGCCTCTTCACGTAGTTGGTAGTCTATGTGGAGGTTGTCGTGGTAGCATTGGCTTTGCCATGCTCTTATTATCCTCCCCATGCTCCAAATTTGTCTCTCCTGCAAGTGGAGCATCCTTCTCCTCCTCCTGCTTCAACCACTTAGGTGCCTCTTACATGATAGCCTTCTTGATCACACTCAACAAACTCTTGGTGTAAATTGCCTCCAACGAAATGGCATCTGTATTAGGTATTTTGTTTATCTGCCTGACCCATAGCCTAAGATTGTAGTAGACATATACCATGTCATTGAGGCGATGGACATCTAACCTGCATGAGGGGCATTTTGTTATTAATCATTAAAAGAATCAAGATGTTGTCCCACGAGCATATGCCATAAATTAAATTAATGAACTTATAAAAAAAACTTAAATTTAAATTTGAAAATTTCAAATTTCTTGTGCTTCTTGGAGTGTATCTTTTCAAAGACACTCCAATTGCATTCACATCCTAAAGCGCTACAAGTTTGACTTAGCACTTGAATGGAAAGTTTATGGAACTCTGGAACTCTTCTACCACAATTTTCCCACCAAACATCTAAAACAAATAAATGGAAATGATTCAAATTTCCACGGAAAGACAATGGCTTAAATCTCAATTTTCCATTAAGTAACAAATATCAAAATTTCAAATACAATCATAGATAGTTATACAAAGGAAATACATTGAAATATGAAAGTTTAGAAATTGAATTGAATTTTACTTGTGGCTTATGGTTTACCTAGCATCCTAGCGGTCCTGTCTTGGATAGGCATATCATACCCAAATGTCCCAGAATTCAACTTATATACCTCAAGTCGTTTGGAAAACTTATTCTGTTCAACGGAAGTCGACACCGTAAAAATTCCGAAAATTGGAATCCTATTGCAACAACTAATATTATTTTTCCTAATTGTTAGTTAACTAACAATTTATCTGCTACGACAAATATCAAAATAAATACACTACAACCTTCACAAACAAAATTTTGCAGAAAAATAAAACGTTGGAAGCTAAGAAATGCTAGCACACACACATAAAAATAACACCATTATTTTTGGACAAAAGTCCTTGGAAAAACTGGTGCAGTAGTTGAGGGTTTTATTATTATGCAGTAGTGAGAAATTTTGAGTACAACTGGATGTTGTAATCTGGCAATCCTACATACAAAAATATTGGCAAAAATCTAGTAAGGAATTTTCCTCACTCCACAGGCAATCTCTCAGCACAACTTGCCTTCAGAAACTCGGCCCTCTAACCCTCTACGCCAGCCTCTGCGCTGCTCTGCATAACTTGCTAGATCTCTAGACTTTGACTTTTCTATGATGAAGCCATTTTGCCTTTTGTTGAATGGAAAGATGCTTCTCCAACACTATAAGACTCCTTCCCGACATATGGAACTAAAGACGTCTCTTCCGCTCAGCAAATCGAACTTGCCTCTAGAAGTTACTACGCTGCCCCGACGTTAGCCTCTCTGTGGCTTTTCTGCCTGTTTGCAAATGTACTCGCTGGATCTAGAATGTCTCCTCCATCCTCATTGTCTCTGTCCCTTACTCACTGCTTTGATCTCTTGCTCTCTCCGACAATTGATTGCTACTACGCTGGAAACCGATCTGCCAAGAAATCGAACTGCTCAAGTGTCTCCAGTGATTTCTCCATCACCACATTGACCTCCTTTTATAATCCTCTATTGGAGCAGCAACGACGAAGATTAAAACATAATCGATGGTTAGGATCATCTCCGGATCAATCTGTGTGAGTTTCTAGATGTTTCTCGCCTTGACTTAATTAATTAACCATATTCCCTAAGTTTAGACTTAGGGAATATTTAAAAACTGGTTAATAATATAATTAAGTCATTTCTAGGTTGAATTTCTAGAAACAATGTTTGGGTTTTGGAGGTCTCATGTATTCTAGTCCCTTCACAAAATTTCGTGGCTAGAACACATCCGATGCTACAAAAACTGACAAACACCATCCACTGAATACATTTCTATAATCCATCCATAACCTCTATATCAAACCTAAATCCACATGCATAAGAAAATGCAAGGTTGAGGTGGAGACTTGCTGCATGAATCAAATGATGGAGTCTTATTGCGTCGCTCATTAATCACTCCCCATATGTCATCTCATCTAGTGAATCCCTCTTTCCCCATGGCGTCATAATATTGATGGATAATTTCCTTGGCCCTATTCATGGCCTCATATAAGTAGCCCATTGTTGGCTTCTCACCATCAACCAAGCCAAAAACCTTTGCTAAAGGTTCACAGATAACGCACAACTCCTCCACTCCCATCCAAAATCTCTCATTATGTCTAACAAGTTGGGCTATGTCTTGCCCATCCACTTTGGTGTTATAGACACAAGCATTCCACTCATCTGAGAGAAACATCCTCTGCAACTCCAACATCGAATTGCAGAGAGATTGAAGATAAATGAAGCTAGTTGCAAAATGTGTGATAACAGGACGGTTCAATTCCTTGCTCCCTGTGAATTGTCTTATGAGTGTTAGAACAAATGTATGCTTTGATACCTCTCCATGGGTAACTTGCAAGCAACAACATAATATCTCTTGGATGAAGTTATCCAATAACTCACATAATATCTGTGCATCTTTAACATATGCATATGCATCCATAAATTTGATAAACATTGTCCCCTTGTAACTATTAACCAATAAATTCAGAATCGACCCGCCTTTCCCATCTGTCCAAAGATCTAACATTATAGTACATCTCATGATCTCCCATGATTCTTTAACTCAACCAATCTGCTTGTGCAATTAGCCTTCTCCCCTTGAAGGAGATGCCCTCTCAAGCCATTATAAGAAGGGCCCTTGTGGTCAAGACGAACAATGGTAGGAACTTCAAACATGGAATGGTAGAATGAGTTGTTCTTGGCAATGTTGAATGGTATGTCACTTGATAGAAAGCATTCACCACATTTTTGTCATCTTCTTCCTTCTCCTTCAATTACACCATTCACTAAATGGAAGGTTGCTCCCTAGGCATGGATGTTGGCACAAAGAAAGGTGAGGACGCTAATGGGCCAGGCATTGCAAAATGTGAGCCCAAAAATTGGATTTCCCTCCCTCCTATGAAGCTTGTGGATCTATATGCAAGCTCTAGCCTTGCTTCTTCCTTTTGATCTCTCTTCTTATGCATTTGAAAAATGGATAGGTTTGCAATATGGATAACATCTAGGGTGGATGCTCGGAAAAGGTCCACTTTATTCCTTGGTATTCTGGCAAGTTGGTATTCCAAACAATTGATTTCATCAAACATTTCCATACACATAACTTGCAATTCAACCTTCTATTATGATCCTCATAGGGTAGACCATACTCCCATGTTTGATCCAACGATTTTGGCATTTTGATTTTGAAATGTGTAGATTCTAGAGTCTAGAGCACTGATTCAATTTGTAAACCTATGGGACCAAAAAAGGAGGGGAACTTAGAAATTTTGGAATTAGAATACAAATCCACAAAATTGAAAAAAATGTGAAAAATGCCCCAAAAAAATATTCTAGCTACATAAGTATTAAATTCTCCTTTCAAAGAGAGAAAAAAGAGGTATATATGAAAATTTCTGAATCTACACTTGAGAAATCCTACCGCAATCACTGGTTTATCATCTCCTACTTGTTCTTTACATTCGACAAGTTATTTAATTACTTGAACATCGATGAAAACACTATTCCAGCGTACACATATATACAGATTATGAACTGAAATAAATTGAGACAATCATACAAGGGACACTGTTATTTTTGGACAATCATCCCCTGAAAACCCCAATTCGAGAAAATCAGTGCAACATATAGATGGTTTGTATTATTAAGCAGATTTTTGAATACAACTAGGGTGCCAAATCTGGCTCACCCAACAGAGAATAAACCTGGTGGAAGTACCTCTATCCAGAGAATTATTTTGACAATTCCAACAACTTTATGATCAAACCGCACATATGACAATTGCTGTTCCCAGTGCTGGGCAACGATGGTTGCTCCAAGCTCTGTGCTAGAACTGCGTCACCCCCTCTAGGAGTTGCGTCACCCTCCAAGTGAGCCTTCCTCGCTCATAAGTCAATATGCTGAATTGTTGCTCTCTCTGCCCCACAAAAACCCCAACGCTACCTCTAAATGATTGTGTCAGCCCCTCTGGCTTCTGCATCACCCTCTCTGGAGCTACGCTGTCTCTCTGCTGCTGCTCTGCCTCTCTGCTGCTGCTCTGCCTCTCTGCTATGTATCCTCACCCTTGGACTCAGGTCCCTTTGCCGAACTGCCCCTCTCACTACAACTAAGATCATTTAGCTCGACTTTCTCAGCGAACCTTGCCCCGGAAAAATTGAACTCTTTGATCTCTTGGTATATCTCCAACTGACCCTCAAGCCTCCTCTTATACTTTTCCTATTGATGAATCAACGACCGAGATTAAGTCCCTAATCAACAACTAAGATTAAAACATACTTGATCCTCGTCACTTATAAGTTTTTCACTCATATTCTTATTAATACACATTAATATTTTTATTTTCCTAGGTTTAGACTTAGGAACCCATTAAAAATATTAATTATTTTAGTAACTCATCTCTGTGGAATTTCTCCAAACGATTTTGGGGTTCTGGAGATCTCATGTATTCTATCCCCTCCACAAAATTTTAGAGCTAGAGCACATCCGATGCTACCCAAAATCAACAGTATATGTAATGAACATTGCATATCTTATAGCAGATCTTGAAAAACAAAGAAAATGAAGGTGATTTTTTTTTTTACATACTTGGAAACATGGAAATGGTATATTGGAGTAGATATCCATTGTGAAATTTCCATGATTGCAATAACTATTATTTAATCTTCTATCTACTAGAGATTATTTCTCTGCGAAATTTTTAATTTGGCAAATAACAATTAAATGACTATATCAATTTAAAAAAAAAACGCTATGGAAGAAAAATCACTTAAAGTGAGAAAATATGCACACACACAATTTTGACACCATTATTTTTGGACAAATGTCCCTTGAAAAACGCTGAAGGGAAACCAATGCAGCAAATGTGGGTTTTATTATTATTCAACAATTTAAGAAATTACAATTGGTTGGATTTCATTGGAAAACCTCTGACAACTGGTAATTTCCATTGACAAAAAATGACTCGAGACTCTCTGTCTCCCTCTGCAACTGATCTGGCCTTTTCCAACCAATTCACACTCCTTCCAGACACTCGCACTCCTGCCCAGAAATGAACACTACTGGCTCTGAAAATTCGCTCAGCCACTGAGATCACTTCCCAACAAGTTGTATTGCCTCCCACTACGTCCCAAACCCACTCGCTCTGCCTTCGAGACATAGATCTGGCCATTGGCAATTGAAAAGTGGTCGCTTTGATAACTTGAACTAGGAAAAATTGGTTACTCCTACTAGCTAATGTGACCTCCTTCTTTGTAGATAACTTGATCTCCTTCTTGCCTCTCGAAACTGGAAATTGTTGAAAAGTGTAACTAGGTTTGGTCTTCATAATGACACGTGTAATTGTGAATTTATGTAATTGATGTAAAGAAGATTTTTTTTTTTTTGTAGTTTTCTTTGGTAGTAGTTGAACCATGGGTTTCATGATCAAGGAATTTTATTTTAGTTAAGGATCCCATTGTGAACCTTTAGGTTTTGTCATCAAGTCATAAAATTCAAAATGAGTCAATGTCATGTATGAAGGTCTGTTCTTGGGCATGTGACATTTTTGTATGAGTAATTAAATAAATAAGAGAGCCCTCCAGGACCAAGCAAAAGTATCTCCCTCAAGTCGACTTCAAGAAGGACAATGAAATCTCTCCAATGGATATGTTAGCCCAGATCCCTATCAAGTTGGCTTATATGCATGGGCAAATCACTCTTTATAGGCAACTCGACTCTCATTTGGAGACAAGCAATTTGGTCAAGAACAAGTCTGCAACAAGAAGTGCGAAGATCACTTGGGAAGGAGCCTCATCATCAACCAAGAGAGAAAAAGAGAGAGCGAAGTCTACAACATCATTTTCGGATCTGTTTTGGGTCACTTTGATATCACACATGGAAAGAAGAGGAGGATCATTTATTGCAGAAGAAGCCAAGAAGAATTGCAGTCCTCTTGGGTATCCAAGCTTGGAGAAGGGCAAGTCAAAAGAGAAGCAAAGTTAAGCTAGAAGGAGACTCTATCCTAAGTGAAGGAATCAAGGGCATTTTTTAGAAGGTGACACTTTCCAAGAACTTGCAACTAGGGTTTTTGAATTAGGGTCGAAGATTGCAGACCTAAATCAAGGATTCTTAAAGGTAGCCGAGAAGAAGGATGGAAATAAGAAGGTTGACTATCGTTGACTCTAAGGAACTTGTTAAGGAAGTTTTGTGTCTCGATCTTGGAGAGGCAATTAGGTCATGCGTCTTGGTATTCATCAATTGAAGTCTCTATAAGAAGAATAATTCATTTGTGTTTTCCTCCCAAGTGGGAAAGGTTTTGCCCTTGGCTGATAGCTCATATTGTGTGTATCTTGCCTCTTTATTGTTTATGCTTTGGTAGCTGTTTGATGAAGAAGAACATGATAATAATCTAACTGAAAGAAGATCTTAATCTATTGAAGTAAAAAGCACTCGCAAGTAGTTATCATTAATCGAGAAATCACCTAATCTTGATTCCCTAGATTTCTCAACAATAATCACTGTGGAAATTTTCTCTGGAAAATTTCCTCCCAAATCCTTGATGAGTACCTCATTGTTGGTGCCTACCTAGCTTCAATTGCGCCCTTGCTGAATGACTTCAACTGTGTAGTTGAACTGCCCTGTGATTAAATGTGTCTTCTCTAACCCTATTTACCTAGCTCTTATATCTTATGTTGGGAAACCAACGACCCTGGTCACATCTCAATCGCTGACTATGATCATCTTGACTTTGTCAATTAACTTTTCTAGAAGTTTCTAGAGCAAAACCAACCTCCCTTAATTAATTTGATTTAATTAACCACATTTCCTAAGTTAGACTTGGGAAATATTTAATTATAAGCTAATTAATCTAATTGAGGTGTTTCTAAGGTTTTTCGCTCGAAAGCTTTTCTGGGTTTTGGAGATTGTGTTCCTTAGCTTGTTAGACACCATAGATACTAGAACACCTGTCGTTTACTTCTTCAAAAACTAACATCCACTCCACAAATACTCAAATAACGACAAATAAAACTATGGAATTCCCCTTGTTTGTGTTGAGAAATCTAGGGGTAGCTAGAGTATATGATTTTTCTTACTTAGATAACTGCTTTTGATGTATTTTTACTTAATTTGATCAGCTTTCTTCTTTATACCATGTTGATAAATCTAGGGGTAGCTAGAGTAAATGATTTCTCTTACTTTGATAACTGCTTGTGATGTATTTTTACTGAACGTGATTAGCTTTCTTCTTTCACTTGATTATTATTAGTATTCTCTTAATCAAACAACTACCAAACTATAAAGAACAATAAGACAAAGGACACAAAATATAGGTGATCAACTAGGGCCAAAACCTCTCCAACTGAGAGGAAAACCCAAAAGAATTCTTCTCTTCTTATAGAACTTCAATTGACGAATTCCAAGACCTATGACCCTTGACCAAGACCCTCCAAGACCAAGTCAAACTTTTCCTACTTCCCAACAACTTTTGCAATTTCAATCCCCAATCAATTCCTCAGCAACTTCGACATGCGCAACAAATTTTTATGCAGAAACCCTAGTTCTAGCACGAGAGGAGATTATGGTAGATTTTTCTTCCTTTCTTCTTCGCTCGAGATGATTTTCTCTCTTAGAGAACTCAGCCTGCAGAGTATACCTCTTTGGTGCCCTAACTCGACCTCTACAACTTGGTCTTTTCAGTAGCAATAGATGACCCAGTTCCTTTTCTTAGAAACAATCCAATGATCTCGTCCTTTTCTTCTCCCTTTGTCCTTTTCCTCACACCTTTTTCTCTCTTGTGATCGAACTTGTGTGAGTGAAGTGAGTGCTCAAAGTGAAGTCGAAGTCTCCCTTATATATAGGTCTTTCATTAGGTCAAATTGCTCCTTGTAGGCCGACTTGTCCATATTTGTAGGCCGACTTGTCCATGTTTGTAGGCAGACTTGATCTTTGCATTATGACGAGGTCTTGGAGGGCCTTTTGACTCAAATAAAATTTTCTTTACAATATGTAACATGCCCAAATGGGTCTTCAATACATCACAATGACTCAGTTGACTTGTAGACTAAATAACAAGCCCTGGAAGCACTCAATGAGTGCTTGACTTAAAAATAAATTTCTCATGAGCATGAAATCCATGCCTCAAGAAAAACAATAATAAATTTATTATTCTCATTACATTAAATACATAGAATCAAAATTACACGTCATTATGAAGACCGAACCTAGTTACATATTTCAACACTCCCTCTTAACTAGAGAGGTATTGATAATCCATACAAGGTACTTGGAGATTCTCAATTTGAAGAATTCTCATAAGAAGAGTCGGATTGGTAACCCATTTGTTTAGCATCATTTCAACCAACATTGTCACATAGCAAGGCCTTGGCTAACAACTCTATCTCTCCACATGATCAGAGCACACTGTTGGCGAGACCAATGACTTATAGACACCATCATCATTGTCTCTCACGGTACATACCCCACCCGAGTAGTCTTAGAGTATGTCCTTCTAGGACTCTTCTTATATTGGATTCCTAGTCCTAAAAGAATATCAGTCCTCTTCGACTACTCTTATCTTGGATGCCCTACCTCATCCTCAAAGAGTATCAGATGCCAGATGCTTACCCAATCCTCCATTCTTTGTTCGCAAAGTTAAAACAGAATGATGTGTCTATCTCTCCCTCTCAACTAGGGAGGATATACCGATTCTTATGAAAGAATGTACCCAAGCTCCCTCTTATTCAGGGACTTGTCCTAGCTCCCTCTTATTTAGGGACTTGTCCAAGCTCCCTCTTAACCAGGGACTTCCTTCCAATAACTTTTTGCCTTAGGTGGAGATCATGGGACTACCAACTGCTTGTGGGGCTCCTTCTTTTGATGTCATGAAGTTCATCTTCAACATTATGGAGCCTTCGTCTTTTGTAGGGCATCGACAATCCATCATTTTCCTTCACGAGTCACATTAGTCATGTCATCCTTCCTTTTGTTGGAAAGTGATCGTCTAGTCCACACCTAACTTTTCTTCATACTGCTGCCTTTTCCAAGTCATGTTTTCTTTAGGATCTTTCATCCAACCACATGAGTGCTAGTTGTAGATGACATCTACAACCCTCTTTTGGTAGCCCTGTATCAACCCATCTAGATGTTGTTCAAAAATAAAAATATGAACATCAAATCAAAGTTACTTTTTGTGATGGCCTTTCATCATGACATCTTGCTTGCTTGCAACATCAACATCCTACATAAATATAAACACATCTCCAAGACTTCAATGCCAAGGGTCTTCTTTTTTTTTTGGGACTTCATCAAGGTCTTCATATCTTTTCCATGGAGATGTCACATCAGGTCCTTCTAGTCCTACGATGTTGATTCCTTATCTTAATCATAGTTGCAACTTTAAAGAACTTTTTTCTTTTCTTCCCACACATATTGGTTTCCCAAGAACTTCTATAGATAGTTCCTTCATCTTTGTCAACCACCTCATATTCCATATGAGGACATATTATGTTGATTTCATCTTGTCAATATGTGAACCATGTTTTCATGCATTTTTCAAAGGAAGAGATATCATTTCTTTTGATCATGCTCATGGGATAAAGCATTTTCTCATGCTATCTTCAACTATATGATGACATGACTTAATTTATTAAATATATACATACCTCTTTCCTTGTTTTGGTCATTTAGACTTGCTTCGGCAACTTCCTTTCCTTGATTTAGAGTACTTCAATCAACTTGTCCAACTGCACTCCTTTGTCACCATACCATTACCCTTCTAAACAATGTATCCCACACAAGGTGGAATGATCAACGAGACACTTGCTTCTTCTAAGTAGAGATGAACCTTCTAATGAAGATTCTAGCAAAGGATCTAGATATTCCTCATCTGGCAGAAGCTCCTTTCTCATGATGATGATGGATCATTCCTTCTATCATGCTAGATGACTTTCTTTCAACTATATGCACTATACATGCTTTCAATGAGGTTACCACAAGCTACATCCTTTATGTGATGATTGCTACATCCCTGTAGACTTCTACTTCAGCTATCCTTTTCAAGCTTCTATAATGAACTCTTGCTTCAATCGTACGCTTCTCCCATGATGCTATTTCCTAATATGATGCATCCTATCATACTTGTTGAAGTTTCTAAGTTTACTTAGCTTAGAAATCCTTCATGCACTTTTTCTGATTTATTCCTACCTACTTGTTATTTTTATTTAACAAGTTCTTTACAAAGTAAATACTGAAAATAAACACCAGTGCCTGCTCAACATATTACAAATCAACAACTAAAAGAAATAAGAACAAACACACCACATGGCACCATTATTTTTGGACCAATGTCCTCGGAAAAACTCAATGCGGGAAAATCAGTGCAACTATCTGAGGGTTTTCTTATTAAGCAATATCAGAGTACAATCTGGGTGCCGAAACTTGCCTACCCAACATAGAATTTCCTTAGCAGCTATACCCATAGTTTTAAAAACCAGCCTAGCTAACCGGTTACCGGTCTAACCGGCCGGTTGGACCAAAAACCCGGTTTAGGAGGCTGGATGGCGAGAAATGGGCCGTAACCGGCTGGTTTAGGATGAAATCGGCCGGTTTGTGGTCAAACCGGCCGGTTCCGCCCTAAACCAGCGTGTTACATGCCATGCATGCGGAGGACCCACACAACAGCTTATCCAAGTTGGTTTAGGGTTCTTGGAGGCAAAGTAAGGGTCATTTCCCTCCAAAAACACCTTCTCCAAGCCTTTAAGAGGCCCTTCTCCCTCTCATTTGTCTCACACATCTCATTTGGAGTGTTCGTGAGTTTGCTTGGGAGCTTGGAGAGTGTTGAGTTTTTGCTTGAGTAGTGGAACAACAGAGTTTAAGCTAAGTAGTAGTCATCATGCCTCCAAAACCTAGAGACACTGCATGGGCTCATTGTGATATGATTGATGGCAAAATGATCTGCAAATATTGCCAAAAATCCATTGAAGGAGGGGGTATTAATAGGTTCAAGCAACACTTGTCTGGGATAGGATGCCATGTAAAGCCACGTGGAGCACCAAATGAAATAATAGGGCAGAATACCTTCAGAAGTTTGAGACTCAAGTCACTGATCCAATAGAGAAGTTTGAGACTCAAATCGCTGAACCAATAGAGAAGTTTGTGACTACAAAGTTTGGGAGTCCAGACTCAACCAACTGAGTTTGATCATGATGACTCATGAGAAGTTTCAAGTGATAATGTTGATCACTATTATCATATATGTAGACTTGAGTCTTGTAGTAGGCCACTGGCCCCATAGTTTGTAGGCTTTGTTTTTGCACTCTAGAGGCCATTTAGAGCCTCATTGCTCATGTATTTTGTCGATGATATGTATTGCACTTTGTGCCATTTTGATATATTCACCTTTACATGGTATATAAATGAACAATCTTTGCATATTTTGTCTCTATTGGCTTGGAATCATGGTTTTAAATCTTAAAAATATTTTTTTTTCATTAAAAATTAATTATTTAATGTATTTTTCTAAAACCGGTTGTTTAGACCTAACTAGTCCCAGTTTGACTGGTTCCGGTCGGTAACCTGGTTCATTAGGTGGACCGGTCTGGTCACCGGTTCTGTTTTTTAAAACATTGGCTATACCTCACAGTTTGAGAGAAATCTCCTGGCTGAAACTCCGAAAAACCCTTCCGGCAGTTCCTTAGCACAAAACTGTTCTGCAACCCCAACGTTTGCCCAATTTGGACTGCGCCAGCCACTCCTAGCCTAGTGCTGGCCCTGCGTCAGCCCCAAGAGGCCCTACGTCAACTCTGGTAGCCTTTGCGTCAGCTCCAGGAGGCCCTGCGTCAGCTCTGATAGCCTCTGCATTAGCCACGCTGGCCCTTCTGCTGCTATGCGGAACACTTGGTTGCCTCTGCGTGGCCCTGCGTGAACCCTTGCTGGCTTTGCGTCACTCTTCTTGGCTGTTGCACTGCTGTCCCGACACAATCTCTGCCTTCTCTGTTTCTCTGTACTCAATGCCCCTCAGCTGCTCTCCCGATCACTGATTCTGTCTCTCTTAGCAAACCCCGCTCTAGAGAATAGAATGATTGATCACTCTGGTGTCTTTTCCAAGTGAGCCTCAAGCCTCTTCTTATACTTTTACTGTTGACATATCAACGGTCGCGATTAAGTCTCTAATCAACGGCTAAGATTAGATTTGGCTTTATCCATGTCTTTTGGACCATTCTAATACAGATTCATATTAATACACATTAATATTTTATTTTCCCTAAGTTTAGACTTAGGGCATGCATTGAAAATATTAATTATTTTAATATCTCCTCATCTGTTTAGAATCTGCCCAAACCCTTTCTGGGTATTGGAGATCTCATGTGCCCCAACCTCTCCACCAAATTTTGTGGCTAGAGCACATCCGATGCCACCCCAAATCAACAATACTTACAATTCTTCCTACCATGATAGCTATTATTTACAAAAGTGAAAAGAACTTAGTGAAGGAGATTATCTCAGTCATAGTAGAGATCTCTCACTTCCTCCTTTGATTTCTTCTTTTCAAGTTCTTCCAATTCTTTTGTGATATGGGCTTCTTCCTTCCTCTTTTGTGTTGTCCTTCTTGAGTTTAGGACATTTTCTCTTGTAGTGCCCCTATTCATGACAAACATAGCCTTGGATCTTCGACATATCCTTCTTATTGTTTTTCTGAGGACCAATCCTTCCAAACATTCCTTTCTTCCTAGCCATGGCAACAAATACTTGGACTTGTTCGTTTGATCCTACATCACTTTTTGCCTTCAATTTGGTTTCTTCAATTTTACACAATGACCAAAGTTCACTGAATGGGGTGGCTTCCTTTTTTCCAAGGATGCTAGATGTGAAGTTGCCCCATTCCTCTGGAAGTGAATTGAGCATTATGGTGGTAATTTCTTTATCGGACATTATTTCTCCCAACTCTTGTAATTCGTCTCTTATTTTTGATACCTTCATAAAATATGGGGCTATTCCTACTTCCTTTAAGATCTCATTTTGTATAACTCATTCCTCAAAGACATCACTTCTCCTGCAGTGCTTATGGAGAACAATTCTATTGACTTGTGATATATTTCTTTTTGATGTCTCCAAATGATACATAAGGTATGATGGGATCCTTGATGGATTCAATGAGAATCCTTTGAGCCCTTACTTCCCCTTTAATATACTTTGCTAGAGCTTGAGCTTCTTCCTTTGGAGGCTTAGTGATTGATCCCTTAACATGTTCAACGACTTCATTTTCTATGAGGATCAAATTTGTCCTCTTCTTCCATGCAAGAAAGTTTGATGACACAACCAATTTGTTGCTTTCGTTGCAAAATGAAGTCATTTTGATAGCAGATCTAGTCATAAATATAAAGTTACTTACTTGTCAAGTGAAGATGCTTCTTGATGATAATATCTTCAACTTGATGCCTTCTTGATTTTGATGATGATGTTGATAATAGAAGATGTGTCCCTTCAAAAGTGGTCCCTCTTGATGATGATGTGAACGGCTCTTCTTGCTTCCCTTGGATGTAGAGACTTCAAGATACTTTAGTGAGTAGTCCTTCTTTAAGTGGAGGTAGGGTCCTATAGATCTTTTCTTTGTGATGATGATGTGAGCTTCTCAAGAATTTTTGAAGTGTATAACCCTTCTTTGGATGAGTTAGGGTTCTGAGGTCTTCTTTGTTTGAGATGTGATGATCCTTGAGATGAATGGTCCTTCTTGATGATTGATACTCTTGATGATATTCTTGTGCTTTGGCCCTTGAGTGTCCTTCTTTAAGCTGCCTTTGCTTGTCTTGTCACCTTAGCTCTGATACCATGTTGGGAAATCTAGGGGCAACTAGAGTAGATGATTTATCTTACTTTAATAACCGCTTGTGATGTATTTTTACTTAACTTGATTAGTTTTCTTCTTCATAACATGTTGAGAAATATACGGGCAACTAGAGTAGATGATTTTTCTTACTTTGATAACTGCTTGTGAAGTATTTTTACTTAACATGATTAACTTTCTTCTTTCACTTGATTATTATTAATATTCTCTTAATCAAACAACTACCAAATCATAAAGAACAATAAGACAAAGGACACTAGATATAGATGATCAACCAAGGCCAAAACCTCTCCAATTGAGAGGAAAACACACAAGAATTCTTCTCTTCTTATAGAACTTTAATTGACAAATTCTAGCACCTATGACCCTTGACCAAGACTGTCCAAGACCAAGGCAAACTTTTCATGCTTTTCGGCATCTTTTGCAATTTCGATCCCTAGTTAATTCTGCAACAACTTTGACTTGCCAACCAAATTCTTCTGCAACTTTGAGCTGCCCAACAAATTCTTTTGAAGAAACCCTAGATCTTGAATGAGAGGAGATTATGGTAGATTTTTCATGCTTTCTTCTTCACTTGAGATGATTCTCTCTCTTAGAAAATTCGAACTGCAACGTATACCTCTTTGGTTCCCTAACTCGACTCTGCAACTCATTTTTTTCTGCTACAATAGATGACCCAGTTCCTTTGCATGTGTGGAGAGAATTGGCCCATAAACAATCCAAATATCTTGTCATTTTCTTCTCCCTTCGTCCTTCTTTTCCTTCCACCTTTTTCTCTCTTGTGATCGAACTTGTGTGAGTGAAGTGAGTGCTCCCGTCGAAGTATCGAAGTCTTTCATTTACATTTATATATAATTCTTTCATTGGATCGAATTGCTCCTTTTAGGCCGACTTGTCCATGTGTGTAGGCTAACTTAATCTTTGCATTATGACGAGATCTTGGAAGGCCTTTTGACTCAAATAAATTTTTCTTTACAATATGTAACATGCCTAAATGGGTCTTCAATACATGAAAACTACTCAATTGACTTGTAGACTAAATAACAAGCCCTAGAAGCACTCAATGGTTGTTTGACCTAAAAACAAATTTCTCATGAGCATGAAACCCATGCCTAAAGAACAACAACAATAAATTTATTTTTCTCATTACATTAGATACACAAATCATGATTACATGTCTTAATGAAGACCAAACCTAGTTACATATTTCAACAGTTTGTTGGTTGAAAAATGGTCACAAGGTGGCTTTTCCCCTCAAAGCTCAATCTCAACAACATAAAAACTCAAAATGACCAAAAATAACCCGACTTGGATGCTTTAAATCACAAAAATAAGCAGTAGGGCGATAATTGTGATTGACTTGCGATAATTTCAAAATAGGCAAAAGATCGTGATAAATTCCGGCGATAATATTGGCAAGGGGCAATTTGGCGATTATATTGTGTTAATTCCGATATTACCGCTATATGAGCAACACCGCTATTGACTTTTTAACCACTTTGCATTGGGAAGTGTGAATTGCCTTGGGAAAGTGTATAAATGTTGTTGACTATGAAACTTCCATATCTGAGTAAAATCTGAGGGATACAACATCAAAGTGAGGGCCATGTATAGACTCAATAGACTTAGGAAAGACATAGGTGAAGTTGACATGGGTTGGACTAGCTTCTACACTAGCGATCACCTTCACAAAAGGAACGCATCCTGAGTCCAGATATAAGCTCACGTAAGGACCTCCAATCCTATCCATGATGAAAGTAACCCGAAATGAAAAGGGGACTGGCCATGGTTTGACCATAACAAGACTGACTAAATATGATTTTGGCTTAGACGATTACAAAGGCCAAGTACTTATATGAACAGAACAAAGGCAAGGAGAATTTTCAGAAATCATAGAGGGATAGGGAGGAAAATTCAGATTATAGAACGAAGGGTTTCAAACCACCTTTCAAGAGAACTAGTCTGGAAAGATATGAAAAATATCGTCATGCTCACATTAAAAAATAATATTTAGTAAGTGGTTGTCCTCATGTCAATTTGTTGCGGTTATTCAGCTTGTTTACATGCACACGTGCTACTATTTACTGGTCGATTAATTTACTTGGTGGATATGTTGAAGAGGTGGTTGAGCTTGCACATCCTTGTTTTCACCTTGATGAAAGTATTTGACTTCGAACTTGAGCATCCTTGCTATTTTGGGGAGAATCTCCACATATTAGCTGTAGGGATCACATGGCTACTGAGATTTTAATGCATAGATTTGGTCTCTTACTAATTTGAGAGTGGTGCACTCTCCTTGTTAGACCATCCACAATTTGTAGATGGATTATGTCTGACAGGGTTGTTACTTCTCCTGGAGGGCAGATTTTCTGAGCTCAAGGATTGCTATTTTTGGGAGGTAGTTGCAACAACTTAGCAGCACTCCCTAGGGCACACTTCTCTCTCTCATTTTATTTAATTATTTGATGGATATCTCTCCTAGGCATGCACCCTATGGTTTTTAACTCTGTCTAGGGTTTGAGATTAAAACTGTCGCGATGATAATTAGGTTATTTGAAGGAGAGATTGCTGTCAATATTGGAGATTTTTGTTGGAATGAAATTGATAAGGAAGCAAGATCCAAAATTTGCAATTATTCTGATGAAGACTGTACACTTTCTGAACTTGACACTATATGTTGCAGAGAATCTCCTACTTTATTGCATTTACATAAGAATGTTTTAGACTAATAGCCCTAAAATGCTATGACTGAAATGAGGTCCCAGTGATCTCTTGGTTCTCATAGGCAATGATAGAATCAGATTTTTATTTATTTTATTTAGTTTTTCTTTAGGTTTGGTGGATACTTGCTTTAAGCTTTTTTATTTAACAGCACCATTACTACGTTTTCATTTTGACATGGAATGGGTTGGAATAGGTACTGTATTTGCATATGGGCAAACCAGCAGTGGAAAGACATACACCATGCAGGGTTCGCAGGAAGACCTTGGTATCATTCGTTTGTCTGTCTACAATGTTTTTAAAAATATCCAGTCGGTAAGAGAATCTGTTACTAATATTCAGTTGATCACTATTATTTTGATTTGTTGGTCTGGAGGCAAGTGCCAAGTGATTGATACCTGATTTCTTCAAATATATCTTTATCACTTTTAAACAGATATCTAGATGATAATTTTTGGATAACTTTTATTCATTATTAACAGATATCTGATCGAGAATTCTTAATTCGAGTTTCCTATCTGGAAATTTATAATGAAGAGATCAATGACCTCCTTGCTCCAGAGAACAAGAAACTCCAAGTCCATGAAAACTTAGAGGTAGGATTTATAGTAAATTGGCATTACCTTTTTGAGAAAGGTAGCTTTAATATAATTTAAAAGTTGTTTTTCAGAGTACAATGCTTACAATGGGGTCCTTCCAGCGTGGCATATTTGTTGCAGGTCTAAGAGAGGAAATTGTCAACACCCCAGATCAAGTTTTTGATCTCATTGGCCTAGGAGAAGGTAAGGTCAAATGATGTTTACCGGTCTTTGGAGGTGATAATTGTTTATATCCCTTTTTTCTCCTTAAGTTATATGTATGTATTGAAGAGTTTAATGCTTTCTTCAAATTTACTAAATGTGACTACTGTTTTTTCTCAGCACACCGGCATGTTGGAGAGACAAACATGAATGTACGTAGTAGCAGGTCTCATACGATTTTTCGGATGGTGAGTTTGATTTGTTAACAATCAATGCCCTTTCTGTCTAATCTAGTGTTTCCTTGTTACTTTCTATGGTTTTCTTTCATGTGTAATGGAATATTCCTGTAATTAGTATGAATGAACTTCAGGTTATTGAAAGCAGAGACAAGGATGCAGAGTTAGATGGAAGTTCATATAACAAGGATACTGTGAGAGTTTCTGTTCTGGTGAGAACACCAGTTGATTGTTTGCCATCTTAATTTCCATGAAATTGCCATGCACATTTATAGTGAATGCTGATCTCTGTCATTGTATCTGGATTCTTTCCAAGTCTTTTTGTTTTTAAAATAGTGCTTGGTCTATTTTAGAATTTGGTTGATTTAGCTGGTTCTGAGCGAGTTGCAAAGACTGGAGCTGGTGGCGTCCGTCTTAAGGAAGGAACACACATTAACAAGAGTTTGATGAGTCTTGGTACTGTAATCAATAAACTGAGTGATGGTGGTGGGAAACAGAGGTACGGTGATCAGTCATTAGTGATGGCTGTTCATTCTTCTCATTATTTAGCACACGAGTGCTTTGTATTTTGTTGTACGTTTAAGTTGATATACTCAAGCAAATGCTTTTTTGTTGGAGTAGAGGACATATTCCTTATCGTGATAGTAAGCTGACCCGCATCCTACAACCAGCTTTAGGTGGTAATGCCAAGACTGCTATCATCTGTACTATTGCCCCTGAAGAGGTAAAAGTATCTTTGAACATGTTATAGGTATGAATTGCCATTATGACTGTATTCGAATCTCATACTTATGCTAATGTCTTATGTAGGTTCATGCAGATGAAACACGCGGGACCCTTCAATTTGCAAGCAGAGCTAAACGAGTCACAAATTGTGCTCAAGTGAATGAAGTAAAATTCCAATCCATATTGTTGTAAATTTAGAGGTGTTCGCTTTGTATTAAAATAATTATTATATGATTTGATCTATAGTACTGGAAGTTGCAAAAAGTTAAAAAAAAGTAGCTCTCTTTATGTTATGAAAGATATTACTATCCTGGCCGATTCATAACTATCACAAGAGTCCTTCATCTGTGCAGCATCTACATTGTTAGAGGTTTTCTTTTCCACACCTAAAACAAATAACAAACAATAGGAAACTTCCCATTTAATCGACTCAGGGAATGTGATTATAAATGTAAAAAAATATTTCGATGACAGATTTTTCATTAGGGGTAAAGTTCTACAACTAGCTCACAAATCTTCACATGTGAATATTGTGCTTTTGTAACTGTCTAGTAGACATTGAAAGATAGTTCTCATGATTCCAAACATCACTATATAACTACCGATACAATATGTCTCTCCTTACTGTCTCAAAAGCTATATTCTTTTTATAGGAACATCTGGGCTTACTGCATACGATGCAATTGGGCTTAGTACATGCAAATAGAGATGTTTCATGGATCATAATGACTTGACTTTATGTGAGGATTGGAGCCTCTTCACATTTGGGCTTATCACACATGTAACGTCCCCTATGTATTGATTGCTTACGGTGTTAGATTTTGTAGCTTAGACAGGTGTTCTAGTCTCAGGAGGTGTCATTGAGGCTAAGAACACAAGAGGATAACATATCTCTAAGCCCAGCATATTTTTGTAAAGGAAAATGGCTTAATTAGATTATCAACCAGTTTTTAATTATTTTCCAAAGTCTAACTTAGGAAAACAGGTTAATTAATCAGTATTAATTGAGACAAGTGGATTTCTATCTAGTGACTTTTAGAAAAGGTGATTGACAGAGTCAAAATGATCTTAGCCATTGATCGGGATTAGATCATGGCTGTTGAATTCTTAATGAGATATTATAAGAGGAAGTTGATGGGCACCTTGGAGACACATAATGATTGAGGAAGGGCGCAGTGATAGCGTGGGAGTTGATACTACTGAGGGTTTCAACAGTAATTGATCGAGAAGAAATTTTCCGGAGCATATTCTTCATCTAAGAGTCTTCCAGCTTGTGAGATTCAAAGTGAGATTCTGCAATGGCGGAATTAATTTCCAGAGGGCCGATTTTTTTTAACTGTGTGAATTACCAGAGGAAGGATGATTTGCGAGAGAGAGGATGAATTTTCTAGAGAGGTTGATTTGCAGGAAGGCCTAATTTGTAAGAGGAGGCCGATTCCCTAGGAAGAAAACTGAGATTTTCCAGTTGTGTGAGTTTCCAGTGGAGGCCAAGCTTCTTTAGGCCACAAGTATGGGCCGAGTTAGTGCTGTACATGAGGGCCAAATTTATTCTAGAGGGTCGAATTGCTTCCCGAGGGCTGAATTGATTCCAGAGGGCTGAATTGCTTCCAGAGGGCTGATTTGATTGCAGAAGTGAAGATTGATTTTTCCAGGGCTTTGCCATTTTACAACAAGCAATTTATGTAATGTTTCAATTATATATTTGCTGAAGAATAATCAAACCCTCATCTGATGAACTGGCTTTCTCAGTTCCTGTGAATTTTAATTGGTGAACATTGCAGTAGTGTTTTCATTCAGTATTTGCAGTAAATAATTCGCTGAGAGAAATAATCGTTAAAAGATAGGAGAATAATTAACAGTTATCTGCGATAAGTCTAGATCAGAGTTAGATCTGTAAATTTCAGATGGTATTAGAGCATATATAAGGCACATAAGCTTATTTGAGAAGCTCAGCGCAAGGTACACGAGATAAATTGAGGGTTTATAAATCCTAGATCGACTTGTTCTAAATTTACTTGGGGTTTGCTTAATTTTCAGATAAATGGCTTTGGTTGGTTTACGAGATTAGGATAGATTAGCGGGAACATCTAAATTTGGCATATGGAAATCTAGAATCCTAGTAGTCTTGGAGCAGAATGGTCCAAAGGAATATGTGATCAGTATTGTAGCCAACTGACAGATGCAACATAGCTCCTCACTTACAAGAAGGAAGACGCCAAAAACAACCGCATTCTTTTGGATGGTGTCAAGGACCACATAGTGTGTCATATAATAGAAGAAGAGAGAAGTAAGCCGATGTGGGATGCATTTTGTAATCTCTATCAAAATTCTAGCGTGAACATGAAGTATATCTTGAGGGAGAAACTTCTAAGCCCAAAACAAAGCAACGGTGAAATTGTTTCTTCCAAGTAAGAAACTTGTTTTCAAGCTCCCTCTTAATTAGGGACCTATAGTAGCTCCTTAGGTGGAGATAATGTTGGAATTTCTAAGTCTAACTGTTAGAAACCCTTCATGTATTTTACTGATTTGTTCCTACCTACTTGTTTTGTTAATTAACAAGTTATTTACCATGTAAATACTGGAAATAAATACAAGTACATGCTCAACACATTACAGATCATCAACTGAAGGAAACAAACAAGCACACAAGTGACACCGTTGTTTTTGGACCAATGTCCCCGGAAAAACCCAATGCGGGAAAACCGGTGCAACTATCTGAGGGTTTTATTATTATGCAGTTTCTAAATACAATATGGGTGCCAAAACCAGCTCACCCAACAGAGAATAATCTCGGCAGTAGTACCTCTTAGTCGGAGACAAAAGTTCCGGCTAAAACCTCGGATAATCACTCCGACAGCTTCATAACTCCAATCTGCCTCATGAAACCCCAACGTCAGCCTCTAGGGACAACATCAACCCTTTCTGGGCCAACGTTTGCCCAACATCACTCTGGCTTGGCCTGCGTCAGCCTTTGGAGGCACTGCATGAGCCCTTTGGCCCTCTATGTCACCCACGCTGGCCCTCTGAGGCACTGCGCAACTGCTGGCTGTCTCTGTGTGAGCCCGGGCTGGCTCTGCTTGAACCCCTGGTTGGTTCTGCGTCCCTCACTCTCGGCTACTGCGCTGATTCTCCTGGTGCTATCACTGCCTCTCTTGTTTTGTATTGACTACCCCTCAGCTGCAACTTTGATCACTCTCTCAACTTCCTCACCAAACCCAGCCCCAAAAAGTCTAAATCTTGATCCACTCGGTGTGTTCTCCAAGTGACACTCAAGCCTTCTCTTATACTTTTCTCATTGACAAATCAACTGTTGAGATTAAGTCCCTAATCAATGACTGAGATTATATCTGACTTGATCCATGACTTTTGGACCATTCTAACATAGTTTTATATTAATTCACATTAATATTTTATTTTCGCTCAGTTTAGACTTAGGGACTCTATTAAAAATATTAATTATTTTATTATCTCACAAACTGTTTAGAATATTTCAAAACCCTTTCTGGGTATTGAAGATCTCATGCGCCTTAGCCTCTCCACCAATTTTCGTGGCTAGAGCACATCCGATGCTACCCCAAATCAACAGATAATTAGACAACCAACTGCTTGAAGAACTCCTCCTCACGATGTCATGATCTTCTTTTAGTTATTTAGGAGTCTTCATGTTTGGGACTTCTACATAAGACACTGATCATCCATCAGTTTTAGCCATGAGTCAGCCATGCCATCATCGAAAAGTGATCCATCAGTCCATATCTGGCCTTCCTAAATGACATGCTGCTTTCTTCATGCCATGTTTACTTAAGGATCTTTCATCCTACTACATGTGCATCGGTGGTCGAAGACACCCATAGATCTTCCCCTGGTAGCCCTACATAAACCCATCCAAATATTTGTTCAAAAATAAAGGGATGAACATTAAAAACGCCATTAACTTTGTGATGGTCTTTAATCATGACATCTTCTAGTTTGCATCAGCATCGACACATCTCCTAAAGATGTATTTTGTCAAGGGTCTCTTCCATTTGCAGAATCCATTAGAGTCTTCATATATTCCATGGAGATATCCTAGTCAAATCTGCTTAGTATGTGGATGTTGATTGTCTTTATCATGGTTGCATATTCCATGATCTCTTCCTTCCTTTCTTCACACACTTCATTCCCAGGAGCTTTCAGAGTTACTCAATTGTAGTCAACCACCTCATACTTCACATGAAAACATCTTATGTTGATTTCATCTAGTGAATGTGTGACCCATGCATTCCTGCATCCCTCTGAGGGAGGAGATCCTTTCTTTTGATCATGCTCTTAAGATAAATCATTGGCTCATGATATCTGCAACCATATGACATGATTTCCACAATATCAAATGTAAGCATACATACGTCATTTTTTCCTTTGGGTCATCCAGACTTCTTGCAGTAGCTTCCTCGATTGAAAGAGCTTCAATTCCTTGCTCTGCTTCACTTTTATGTCATCATACCATCATCCCATGAATTCTACAAGTTTTGAATTCTTCATGAAACACTTGCTTTCCCTCATGATTGGCAAACCTTTCAATGAAGATTCCATCAGAGAATCTTGAGGATCTAAAGTATCCCCATCAACAGATGTTTCCTTTTGACAGATGTATGATGAACCTTATACTAGACGACCTTGCCACTTATGTTCCCAAGGAGTTTCCCAAGAGCTATATCCTTGACTTCCATAGATTCTAACCATCTTTCATGCTCTTTTATGATGATGTCTTGATCTCTTTCTTTCAATGCTTCTATGATTCCTTGATGCATGCCTTTTAGCGAATTATGATGTTCATATCTTACAACAAAAGACTTAGGAGCTTGAAAAGAACTTACGTGAGGAAGACTATCTCAATATTGGAGATCTATTACTAACTCCTTCTTGAATTTTTTCTTTTCAACTTCCTCCACTTCCTTAGTAATGTGAGCTTCTTCTCGTCTTCTTCTTATTATTGTCCTTTTTGTTCTTAGGACAGTCTCCTTTGTAGTGTCCATATTCTTGACACCCATAACATTGGATTTTAACCATGTTCTTTTTCTTTTCCCAAGGACCAAACTTTCCAAATTATCTCTTTCTTCTTGTCATTGAAGCATAAGCTTGATTTTTCTCAGTTGCTCCCACATTAGATTTGGCCTTTAGTCTAGATTCTTCAATCTTGCATAGTGACGATAGATCTTGGAATGGATTAGCTTCTTTTTTCCCATAGACACTTTAAGTGAAGTTACCCCACTCCTCTGCTAGTGCATTTAATACAACTATAGTCATCTCACTATCAGGCGTGAATTCTCCGAGACCTTGTAGTTGATCCCGGATCTTAGATATCCTCATAAAGTATGAGACTATTCCATTTTTCCTAGACATCTTCAGCTTGTAGAGTTCTTGCCTTAATGAGATGACTTCAATAGCAGTGCTTATGGAATACAACTCTAACAGTTTGTTATAGATTTCTTTTGAAGTTTCGAGTTTAGATACATATGGGATGAGGGGATCCTTGATGGATTCTATGAGAATCCATTGAGCCCTAACTTCTTCTTTCATATACTTGGCAAGACCTTGAGCATCTTCCTCTCTTGGTTTTGTGATAGATCCTTTGATATGATCCATGACCTCATTCTCAATGAGATTTAGATTTGTCCTTTTCTTCCATGCAAGATAGCTTGAAACCCCAACCAATTTGTTGCTTCCTTGAAAAAAGACATTTTCACGGATTAAGATAAGGTCATTTACTTACTTGATAGGATACTCCTTTCTCCTTGTCGCTTCTTTGATGTTGATGTTCATATAGAGGATAGAAAACTTCTCCTTGATGAAGGTAGTTTTCTTCAACAATGATCCTTGATCCCACAAGGACTGAGATGACGCCGCTTTTTGATCTAGCTTCTCTAGGAAGGAACTTGATGGATAAGTTCTTCAACTTGAGTAGGGCCTTTCTGGTCTCTTGAGATGTCTTGAGGGTTCCACTAGCTTCGTTGTAGGCTTCTTCTTTGGTTATGATGCTTCCAATGTAGATCTTGACTTCACGATGATCTTTGCTTTGATGCCTTCCTTGAAACTTTATCCTTATGTGTCACTTGATTAGATGCCCTTTCTTGACTTTGTCACCTTAGCTCTGATACTGTGTTGAGAAATCTACGACATCAAGTATTAGGTGATTTCTCTTCAATTAGTAATTGCTTGTGAGTGCTTTTTACTTCTTTAGATTAAGATCTTCTTTACTTAGGTTATTAGTGTTCTTCTTCATCAAACATCTACCAATGCATGAACATAAATAGACGAGAGACACAGAATGTAGGCTATCGTCCAGGGCAAAATTTTCTCACTCTTTGAGAGGAAAACCCGTACAAATTCTTCTTATAGAGATTTCAATTGACAAATTCCAAGACCAAGACCCTTGACCTATCTGCCACTCCACTCCAAGACCAAGACACTAGTTCTCTCGACTGTCAACATTTTGCTCTTTTCCTCTTCTTGACTTTTCTTCCACTTCGACCTTCTTAGCATCTAGACATATTTACAGTGGTAGCATCAAAACGAACTGTGGTTACACTGAGATTATCTCCTGTCCGAGCACATTGAGATGGTCACCAAAACTATGATAGCAACGAACTGTGGTTACACTAAGATGGCACCGAAACTGCAATTACCATAGTCAGTATAACAACATTCGAATTATTCACTGTAATAGCATCTCCCTACAATTTGAACTGTTTACTGAATATAACGTGTTATATATATATAATATATATATATATATATATATATATATATATAATTTGAACTCTTTGCTGTTATAAATCTGAACTGTTCACTGTGATATATCCGATCTGTTCACTTTAATTAACTCGAGTTCTTGTAACCTTATCCGAGTTTCTTCACTGAATCTTGTTTGTTCAATTAGCCACCGAAATTTTAGAGATGACTCGATTTTTGTTGTTGTTGTTGTGTGGAATAGGCTGAGCTGCCTATTTATAGTAGTTTGCCGATGCATATTAGCCGACATGACCATGTGAAGAGTTTTGTCTCCAATTTAGGTGAGCTGACACGAGTTTTATATTTCATCTTGAAGCGGACTTGAAGAAGGATAACTTGTGCTTGTCTTGGACGACTACTTGACAATCCTATTGACTTATATACATTTGTAACATGCCCAAGAAGGGTTTTTCATACATGACATTGACTCTCTGACTTTTATGACTAGATGACAAATCCTAAAGCCTCACAATGGGAGCCATCTAAAAATAAAATTCCTTGCTCATGAAACGCATGAGACAAGCATTACAATAATAGTTTTGTTTTCATCATTTACATAAAATCACAATTACACATGTCATTATGAAGAGCGAAACTAGTTACTTTCCAATGCAATCTTATTTCAGAGGGAGTCTGACAAGCCTATTCCTATCCATGATGTGTTGCATGTGCCAGGAATGGGAATGAACATGATTTTCGTTTCTATACTTAAGTATCCGTAATGTGTAGTGTTCAAAGATAGCAAGGCAGTGCATTGATCGTGTTGTACAGTGGTCAGTTGGAACAATGATGTGTAGTGATCAATTAGAGTAGTATTGTGCAAGATACTCATATTCAACAATACAATGTTACCTTCTATACAACATTCTTATAATCATTTAGAGCATAGCGAGATGCAGTTTGAAAAATTGTGAAACGTGGTCTGCCTGTTGATTAGGGTGGCAGGGTGGTGCAAGGCAGGTGGTTGGAGTCACCTTCAAGTTGTGGTTTGAAAACACTTCTTGGTTATAGGATGGTGCTAGGGCAGGTCGTAGCCTGCACAAGACGTTGTGGTGTCCTTTTAGTTGGATCTCATAAATTATAGGGCAATGAAGCATCCTTCCGACAACATTTGGTAAACAAGGTGTTGGGGCACTAGTTAGGTTTTGGCATGACTTACAAGGTGTTGGGATATCCTTTCGGGTGCAATAAGTTATTGGGTGTATGAGTGTCTTATAGGTTGTAGCCTATGAATTAGGGGGCTCACGCCTCCCTCAGTTGTAGCTGGAAATCTTGATGTAATCACTTTTCTTTTAAAAGGAGAAGAAGACAATTACTAAGAAGCGTTCAATGTTTTTTGACTTGGAGGGGGTTTTCCACCTAATTTTTTTTGTTTCCATTGTTTTATCTTCTACATTGTTGTATGGTGTTGTATACTATTGTTATATGTTTATGATTATCTGAAAATAATAACGGAAGATTAACTAACGCTCCGAAAAAGACTAAAAGTGGTAATTTTAAGAAATATTGATTCACCCCCTCTCCATATTTCCAACATCCAAACCATTTATACACATAAACAAAAGTTCTCATTTATATAGCATGTAATGGTGCACATAACCAAAATAACATTGTGTCCAATCCATCCCTAAATCGAAAATACATCAACAAATCAACTCTAGATGGACTTCATGTTAATTTTAGGTTAACATGTTCTTTGCTTAGGACAATTACTTCAATATTCCATATTAGCCCATTCATTAATCGATTAGCAATCACAATAATCATTATCATATTCATAGTGACATATGAAAGAACATATACAACAGATGCATGGGACAAGCCAAGACAAGAGGACACAATAAGATGGCTCAAGCCAGGGAAAAACCCCAATATGGGAAAACCCTTGATTAATTCTTCTTATTATTAGTATCAAATGTTCAGTAGAGGGAGAGTACAATACTTGTCAACGAGGAGATCGAATGTCATTTCCCTAGGCAAGTAGATGGCCTAATCAAAGGTTGTAATTATGGCGTTTTGCCACAATGATCAGATAGTACCTTCCAAAAGCGAGGTCTTGTTAGTGCTTCTTGTAAATCACCGCTGTCCCACTCAACTGTTCCAAAAGCCACCATCTCAGCTGCAACTTTCCTTCGCAAACATGATGGTGCTCTTCGTTGGTTGGACAAAACCCTTGATAGGTTTCTCGGCCTCTTAATCTGTGATGGTGAATGCCTGTGGTACTTTCTAAAGCAACAGATATGTAGTGCAACCTTACTAGGAGGGAGTTTCTGCCTCTCATTGTCTACAAGCCAACCCACAAATTCGGCCTACATTTCTGCTCTTGAAATGAGACCTTCGATAATGAATTTGCCCATACAAAGAGACCAGAATTCTCGTCAAGACCAACAATTGTCCTATTTGAAGCATCTTGGCCTAGTTGCAGAAGTAGTACCTGAAAACAAGATCCCTTCGTCCTCCTAGAGCACGACTACCTCAGACATGCATTGGAACCCTTGGATATGTCAAAATGAGGTGGTAGGACACCTCTATATATACAAATTGGTGAGGGTCAAGAGACATGACATTTAGGCTTTATGAGCCTACATGGAGGTGAAGCCGACCTTGATAGTTTAGATATGAGTGGGCATAAATTCAAAAACCCATTTCTTCTTATCCAAATTTGATGATCTTTAGGTCGATTTTGGTCCTCTTGAAAAGAGGAATTGAATACCATAATTATCTTCTTCAAAAGACCTTCCTAAAGTGGAATTTGGCCCTAGTTACCAATTTTAACACTCCAACATCCAAAAAAGATCATGCTACAACAAATACCTACATATCATCAAAATCATTGCCTATATTGGGATCTTCATCATCAATATAACCCTCTAAGCATTAAAATATGATAGAAAAAACATAGCATGTCATGTCAATATTTTGTTTGAGTGATGAGTACATTTTTCGTAGAGTCATGATAGAGGAGTTCAACAACCAATGCCACTAACACCAAAGTACATAGAGGGATTGGTGCTCTTTAATAAATACTAGTTCCTTACCCTCGTACATGACAAAATCCAATGGAAATTTTGCAATCCCCGCAATCCTGAAATCTTGAAAAAATTTTAAATGCTAGATTTTGAGTGAAATCTCAAATTCTACTTTCTTTGTATGAAATCCAACGACGTTTGAACCTCTCTAAAGTATCTTGAGTCATTCCTTGGTATTGTTAAATATTTAAGTAAAGGGTTGGAAATGAAGAATTAAGGAGAATGTCACTTTTTCTTTAGGAATCTAACATTACCTTGAATTGCATAGCAATAATATTACCATAGGCTTGAATATTACACTGGCCTAGGGGAGAATTAGAAGTGGCACAACCATTTGAAGTTCTATTTATTTTATTATTATTATTATTCTTTTACGTTGACATAGGAAGGTAGAAACTGCACAAAATCGGTTTTGAACAAGACGGTTCGCTGGTTTTGAGGCCTTGTTCGGACCAGTTTTCGGCCAAAAATGGCTGAACCGACCAATTCCACTGGTTTTGGTCCGATTCTAATAACATTGGCAAAGGCATGCATTACTGCGGTATGTATTCAAAACAGGGTCCCACATAAGGTGTTGGCAAAAATGGCACCAAAGGAAGCGTTTACAGGGAAGAAGCCATATGTTAGCCACCTCAGAATATTTCGCTGCATGGATTATTGTCACATTCCGAGGGAAAGCCATTCCAAGTTGGATAAAATTGCAGAGAAGGGTTACCTTGTTGGGTACTGTGAGACTTCAAATGCATACCAGATATTTATTCCAGGCACCAGGAGGATAATTATGAAGAGAGATATTCCGTTCATGGAGGACAAGGGATATGAGAGGTCTCTAGGTTTGCTAACATCAGTTTATCATAATGAGCAACAAACAAAAAGGTAAAACAACATAATCAGGGACATGATGGTACGAGTACTATTACTGGTACGAGCATAGGCTCAAGTACAAGTGTTCTAGAGAGTTCGCAGAACATGGAGTAGCAGATTCAACAGATTCGGGAGACGCATCAGGAGCATGTGGAAGTCCAAATTCCACATTATACAGTTGGCAGGAGGAAATGAGAGGTTCAACAGACACTCAGGTATGCTTAGGAAAATGTGTGGCCTCCTTAGACGGACATGAGAGAGCGAAGACAACCATACAGGGACACTGGCTACATGTTAATATTAGGTATGTATATTCTATGCTGAGATTTCTAGCCAAGAAATTTGATTTTCCTAGTCGCAGATTAGCAGGCTAGAAATTTGATTTTCCCAGTCGCAGATTAGCAATAGGAACTAACAGATCTGCACATTCCAGGAGGGAGTGCGTGTTAATTTTAGGTATGTTCTATGCTTAGAGCAATTTATTTCAATTTTCACAGTTAGCTCAATATCTTTTCCAGATTAGCAATCACATCAGCATTAAAGTAAATTGCAAATAGAACATAAACATAAATTGCAGAAAACAAGCCAAGACAAGAGGACACAAGATGTGGCGCCAGCCAGGGACAAACCCCTATGTGGGTAAACCCTTGATCAATTCTTCTTATGTTTTTCAACAATTCAACAGAGAGAGAGATAGTACATATACATCAAAAGTCAACTTTTTGACTTATCAAAATAACAACAAAGATCTTCTCTATGAAGATAACACATGAAGCGGCTGATCTGAACTCAAGTGAAGGCATATTGCTTCAACCGATTCTCCAAAGTGATTCCATCACCATGCTGCACCTACCACTGTGTTGCACCTCATCATCATGCTGTACCCGACACTCTGCTGCACCCAATCACTATGTTGCATCCTTCATGCTATACTGCCGTACCCTTCATTGCACTATGCATACTGCAATACATCGTCATCATGATGCTACAATATATTCTTGCTGCTGCACTACTCACATCGTGCTACTGCATCCATCATCTTCAAGCTGTTGCAATGCACCATGCTGCATCCATTTTGCTGCACCATACTGCACCATGCTGCATCCATTTTGCTGCACCATACTGCACCATGCTGCCCTCATCATGCTGTCACCTATCACATCATGTCTGTCATCACTACACTGCAATACTGTATCCAATTACCAACATTAGCTGCTTGCTATGGCTTGCAGCGTAGCAGAAGAACTAGGCTATAGTTACACTCTTCATGACACAATGTTACTTAAGGACAACATTCAAGGTGCTCTCCTGTGAGAATGTTTAGGCAGTGTAGAGTTCCTTTATGACAAAGTGAAAGGCTATTACATGTAGCACGTAAGACCTTCGGGCTGCGTCCTTAACTCTTTCTAGATAGCGGATTATAACACCTTTGATGACTACGTTTGGGGCAACAGAGTCCTTCTCTTGTTGTGGAATAAGGCCAACCTTTAGGATGCATCTGGAGAGAGACTAGGGCACACACAGAAATGGGTCTCTTTAGAACATTGTATAGACCTGTCCCTAGGACAACAGATTGAGGAACCTTTGAACAACGTATGAGAGCCAACATTATGACTGCGGTTAGGGCTTGAATTCACTGTAGTTAGGGCGCATAAAACTGTGGCCAAGTCTCTTCAAAGATTGCGGATAGAAGACTATGTGTAGGGCCAGGACTGCGACCAAAACTAGAAGTCTTTACTTAAGACTCACTTCCTTGCTGTGATATCACCTTCTTCCCTGACTGTGTTAGGGCTTCTTGCCTTCATGAGTGTGTGTTAGTTAGGGCATCATTAGGCCAGCGATTATGGCTTCTCCATGCCAGCGTTAAGCTTATCTATATTGTAGAGCATCCTCTATTGCAGCATTTAAGCTTCTCCATGACAACATAGAGCTAGGGCATCTTCTTCTTAGGGCATTGTATACTCTTAGGATCTCTGCTCCCTCCAAAACACAAAGACAAGTGGAGAGGAAGAGATCACAAGTGGTGCGTCTAAAATGGTTGGGAAGGCACCTCTATTTATACTAAAATGTGGAGGACAAGTGGGGGTAATTTGGTTGCTGTCTGACCTTGAAGAATTGAAACATAACACAAATAAATTCATATCTTCTTGAATACTTGTCAGAATCGGATGATATTTAGATCAATCCTACACCTCTCGATGAGAGGAATCCAAGAAAAATATCAACTGCCATGAATAAGAAAACCCACATGGAGTTTGGCCCTACTTGCCAATTTTAACACTACACGACATTAATTAATCAGTTAGTGGATAGGGGGCCTTCCAGGTATTAAGAGGATGTACAACAATAGGTGTGGCAAGATGCAATGGTTGAGTTTTCCTTGATCATGCAAAACGATGTTTGGGAGGTGGTGCCTAGACCGAAAGACATGACGGTGGTTGGATCATGCTAGATCTATAAGGTCAAGCACAATGCAGATGGTAGCATTGAGAAATACATGGCAAGGTTTATGGCCAAGGGGTTCTCTCAGAAGGAGGGAATATACTGTGAGGAGATATTTGCAACAATGGCGAGGTATAATTCTATCAGGGCCGTGATCTTACTAGCAACACAGATGGGATGGAAGATCCATCAGAGGGATGTTAAGACGACATTCCTCAGTGGCGAGTTGAAGGAGGAAGTTTACATTGAACAACCAGAATGCTTTGTAGCACATAACAGTGGGAGCCATGTGTGCACACTGAAGAGAGTTTTGTATGGCTCAAGTAGGCTCCTAGGGGGTGGTATGAGCGCATAGACAGGTACTTGCAGGGGATCGGCTACGTGAAGAGTGAGACAGATGTGAACCTCTACTATTTGATGGTTGGGGTGAGGTACTCATTCTCATCCTATATGTGGACGACTTGTTCTTAACGGGATAATTGGGGCTCATAGAAGAATGCAAGAGGGACCTTTTAGTGGAGCTCAAGATTAAAGACTCGAGATTAATGCACTACTTTCTAAGCATGGAGGTATGGCAAACAGATGGAGAAACTTTCTTTTGACAAGGGAAATACTGCATCGAGATCTTGAGGAGATTCGAGATGGAAGATTGCAGAGACATTTCTACACCCAGAATAACCAATTAGAGGAAGTTAGATACCTCTAAGGAGTTGAATGTTGACCCCACATTATACAAATGGTTGGCTGTCTTATGTATTGTAATGTCCCCAAATTTTGGATTACTAGGAGAGATGGTTAGGAGGGTTTTCCGGAGCTTGTGTCAGCCTAGTTAGAGGAGCATTATTACTCCATTTGTGGGCCCAGAGGGTTTTAGAGGAGTTTTATGGGTCCGACTAGGATCACTTACCATATTCCATCATCGAGATCAATTTTGCACGGTGTGCTCTTGGTTATGATGTGTTCTAATGATTTCTGTAAAATGGCGTTAATAATTGACATATTTTAATTATTTATGCTTAAGGTGTTGTTTCAGGTTGATTACTTGGAGAAACACCTTAGTGTAACAACTCGTTGGAATCCGGGTGAAAAGATCTACAGGGCAGAATGATAAAAAATGGGCTTTGTGTGGCCAGTGTGACTACAAAGGCGAATTAAACATTTTCTGGCATTAAAGGCAACTTTAATTAGTTTATAAAAGTTACTTTATTAAATAAAGAAAGGAAAAGTGCTTTTAAATATGTAATTGGAGGGAAAAAGTAAGTGAGTTATAAAGAAAAACAAACAAAAAAGAAAAAAAGGGAAAGTGAAGGTGAAAAGAAAACCCTAAACTCATTAAATAAGGAAAATGACGAGACACTTCTCATTCGCGCATTGTGTGTGAGTTTGGAGAAAGATCTCTTGGAGAGAGTTTGAAGGAGAAGCTGAGGGTTTAGAACCCTAGCTGCCATAGTAGACTTCGATGTTGCAACGAGAGAGCCTAGTTTGGGATTTGAGACTGAAATCACTTAGATTTCACTGTTAAGCTAGAATCGAGTGCAAGATTTGCTAAAGATTACGAGCTGGAGGAGGTATTATCCGTTGCACCTACTCATTTTATTTCATTTACCTTTCAGGTTGAAGACAATTGGGAGTCGATTTTTCCAGTCATATCAAGAGCCAAGGCATTGGCAATAAAATAGGAACGATTCTCCCTCGCTCTGCTGGTCGAAATGTCTGAAGCAGAAGTTGGGTTGAAGAAGCAAACACTGTAATGAAAATGAACCACCATTAGTACAGTTCCATGGAGAATAGAAGAGACGAGTTTCGTATTCTGTCCCTGGATGAGTTCTCCTTTTCAGTGGGGTCGAGCTACTATAGTAGGAGGTCAAAACACTCGTTAATAAATTGCTGGCAGCTTATAATGGTCAATGTATTCTTCCAATTGCGAAGAGGCAAGCATTTACACCATTCCAGAACCATGGTAACTGCCTTTTATAGCTGAATGAGCCACTAATATAATCTGGGCCGAGTTGCTGTAGTTAACTGTGCGTTGGGGCTGCCTGTCATCACAAAGAGTCTCGATTTGAAGTCTATTGTTGATAGCGTAAAGTCTGGAGCTGTTGCTGGTAATGTTGGAAGACCCTTGACCCTTATTTGAGTTCCCTTCAGCTGACTGCGCTCTCTATTAATTGCTGCTTGAATGAGCTCTTACAATCTGTAAGTCTGGACTCAGATTTAGTGCCTGGGCAGTATACTTTTCAAGCTGATATTCCTCTTAGTGGGATGCAAAAAATGCATACGTAACTCTTGTTGGCTGCCATCTAATTAGCAGGTTCATTCTTCAATTATCTGTTCTCTGTGTATACATTTTAAAGAGAGTGTTTTTTATGGGTGTTATATTCTTATATCTGCAATGTGATGGTTTTTCTGAGTTGTTTATAGACTTTAAAATCTACCTAAATAGATCGCTGGTGCACTTGAAGTTTTGAATAAACAGTTCTGAAAATAAAAAATATGATAAGTCACCTACAAAATATACAGTTGAACTGTTTGACAAAAGGTTTGACTGAAAA
Organism: Pinus taeda; assembly: GCA_000404065.3. Classification (NCBI taxonomy): domain Eukaryota; kingdom Viridiplantae; phylum Streptophyta; class Pinopsida; order Pinales; family Pinaceae; genus Pinus; species Pinus taeda. The sequence goes on along the minus strand of APFE031031314.1, from coordinate 136,866 downwards.
ATTTAATCTAAACACAGATTTGTTAAGAAATCTCAAGAGATTGTTGGAAGGAAATAATAATCCAATCAGAGAGGCATTGGTAGAGATGAAATCTAACTACCTACACCTCCTTTCAGACAGAGATCACCTACTCATGCTTGCTGAGATATATCATGACACGTTAGTAGGAAAAGGAGAGCAAGTCGACATGCTTACTTATGAGCTTGGGATTTCTCAGGAGTCCTTGAAAAGCACTCAAATGGCCCCTCAAGAATTAGAGTTGCAGGTCGAGCAGCCTTGTATGGAGTCACATTGTGTACATTCTTCTAGGGCAACCATCACCAAAGAGGATGTTTGGGCCACTCATGATTTGATGGAGGAGCCTTCTATGATAGTGGAGCACATAGAGCACCTAGATGAACATGCACTTGTAGAGAGGTATGTTCTTGAGGTTCCGGATTATCACCTTAATTGAGGTTTTCCTGGAATGGACATCAATAAAGGTGACGAAATATTCGGCACTACTGAGAGCTCTAGTGGATACTAGGCTGCAAATAGCTGAATGTATGAGTCCTAATATGTTGAGCATGCACTGGTGTTTATTTTCAGTATTTACTTTGTAAATAACTTGTTAAAGGAAAATTAACAAGTAGGTGGGAATAAATCAGAAAAAGTGCATGAAGGGTTTCTAACAAAGTAAATCTAGAAACTTCAACATGGTACCAGAGCATAATTGTAGATCACAGGAGAAAGAAAAGACATCAGTTGAGTGGAGCAATAGAACCAACAAACCACTGTCCCGAGGTGACAGACGCTGTTTCTAGTAGCGCAGAAGCCAAGGAAGTGTGACGCAGAGCCAGCTAGAGCCACGTAGAAAAAGCCGGGAACTGCGCAGAGCCTCAGAGAGGCCATTGTTGCTGACGCAGAGGGCCAGAGGGCTGACGCATGGCATCCCAGAGCTGACGCAGACCCATTCAGGGTAATGCAGAGCCAGCGCGAGGTAGAGAGGGGCTAACACAGTTCGCAAAGTGGCAATTGTTGGGGTCTAGAAGGCTATATGAATATTCTAGAGTGGAGCTGGTGAGGTACTGTAGTCAGAGAAATACTTGGCAGAGCAGGGCCAGTGCAATTGCACAAGACGATTAGAGTAGGGGACATCTCGACAAGCGGCAGAAGGATTTCCAGGAGGGAAATCAAGACTCAGAGGGAGTCCAGGAGAGAACTTCTAGATGGGAAGTAGAGACTCAGAGGAATTGAACAGAGAACTTCCAGGAGGGAAATAGAGGAGTGTCATGACACTACACGGGGTAAGAGACCAGGATAGACTGGACGGAGCATCAAACGTCGCAGTCTGGAAGGCCAGAATCTTATCAGTGCTTGACAAGAATCGTGTCAAGAACTTCGCTTTGAAGACAATAGATATCTGAGTCGACCCAAATGATAATGACAAGTATGAAGAGGCGATGGCGAGGGCGAAGAGCATTATCCTTGATGGGGTCCAGGATCATGTGGTACCACATATAGCTGAGAAGGAAACGACAATTGAGATGTGGGAGGCTCTCAAGAACCTGTACCAGCATACTTCTGTGCAGAAAAGAATGTTGCTCGAGAACTAGAGGAGGTCATATTAGATGAAGGGTTAGACGATTGACTCCTTCCTCGGAGGATTGAATGAGATCCGAGATTAGTTGACTGCTATAGGAGCGACACTGGATCAAGAGCTTATGGTGAGGACAACCTTGAATGGTGTCTCAAAAGAGTGGAAGTGTTTGTCCAAAGCATCCTAGGCAGAGGGACTCTCCTACCTTGGGACAAGATGTGGGCAACTCTTCTCCAGGAAGAGATCAGACGATAGTCAAAGACATGTAGCAACAACAAAGAGATCAAGGTCAAGTAAGAGGAGGATGTGGCGCTAACATCTGAGGGAAAACATGAGAAGTGGAAGAAGAAAGATCTCTCCAAGATCAAGTGCTTCCACTGTGGGGAGATGGGTCATTATGTGACCCAATGCCCAAGGAAGAAGAGTAAGGGAGAGTCATCGAGACTAAGGCAGCGCCAGCACGGGTAGAGAAGGAAGTCTTTGATAGACGATGACTGTGCCATGAGTGCACACGCACCACTTGAGCGGAAGTGGGGAGGCATTAAGCTGTAGTCAGGTGGACTATAGGCGATGAGGGGCGGGATCGTTGAGGTACCCAGCCTCTTGGATTAGACCTTGCTATAGGAGCCCCGACGAGGAGTAGTAGGACTGGCTGATGTGGGTAGAGACGGATGCGGATGAAGTGACAGAGAGAGCTACAATGTAGGAGTCCCAAGACAACCCAGAGCTAGTAGGCTACATCAGTGTGAGAGGCACAAGAGTGTTGCATCAGTACAGGAAGGCACAACGAGGTGTGCAATGGTATGAGATGCAGGGAGTTGTTGCGGTAGCGTAGAGGTCAGAGAAAGGGAGCACTTGTTAGTGACAGAGGGAGTTTCAACATCAATGCGTGTCTCTAGCCCAACAGGGAGGTCAGTTGGGAGATCAGTTACTTACTTCTCAGTAACTGAGTTGCAGTGCAGCAGTGGGTAGCATGATGCAACTTGATGAGAGGAGGTGCAGTGTGGATGCAGTGCTGGGAGAAAGGACCAGCAACTGCACGGATGCAGAGGGAGCTGTCGTATAGATGCGACAATGGTAGTGGCAGAACCATGGCCAACAGTACAGGAGGTAGCAGTGTGGAGGGTGTTGGGCAGGAAGGCGTAGCATCAACACAGGAACCGATGATCAGAGTTATACTTAGTGAGGAGTATTTGCTAGAGCACAGTCCTCACTAAGAGGGAGTGTTGATTTGGGGTAGCATCAAATGTACTCTAGCCACGAAATTTGGTGGAAAGGTTGGGGCACATGAGATCTCCAATACCCAGAAAGGGTTTGGGCAGATTCTAAGCAGATTAGGAGATATTAAAATAATTAATATTTTTAATGGAGTCCCTAAGTCTAAACTTAGGAAAAATAAAATATTAATGCGTATTAATATGAATCTTTGTTCGAGTGGTAAGATCAAGCCAGATCTAATCTTAGTCGTTGATTATAGACTTAATCTCGGCCATTGAGATGTCAACAGGAAAAGTATAAGATGATGCTTGAGGGTCACTTGGAGAACACATTAGATGATCAGTCATTCTATTCTCTAGAGCGGGGTTTGCTGAGAGTGGTAGAATCAGTGATCGGGAGAGCATCTGAGGGGCATTAAGTACAGAGAAACAGAGAAGGCAGAGAGTGTGTCGGGAGAACAACGCAACAACCAAGGAGAGTGACACAGAACTAGCAAGGGCTCACGCAGGGCCACGCAGAGGCAGCCAAGTGCTGCAGAGAGCACTAGAGGGACGCAGAGGCTCCCAAAGCTGACGTAGGGCCTCCTAGGGTTGACGCAGGCCTCGAAAGGCTGATGCAGGGCGAGCGTGAGACAGAGACTAGCTAAAACAGTCAAAATTGGGCAGACGTTGGGGTTGTATGAGCACTTTTGTGCTGAGGAGGTTCTTGAAGGATTTTTCGAGGTTTCAAGCAAGAGATTTCCCTCAAACTGTGAGGTATAGTTGCTAAGGAAATTCTCTGTTGGGTAGGCCGGTTTTGGCACCCAGATTGTACTCTGATATTGCTTAATAAGAAAACCCTCAGATAGCTGCATTGGCTTTCTTGCATTGGGTTTTTCCGGGGACATTGGTTCAAAAATAATGGTGTCATGTGGTGTGTTTGTTCTGGTTTCTTTTAGTTGCTGATCTGTAATATATTGAGCATGCACTAGTGTTTACTTTCAGTATTTACTTTGTAAATAACTTGTTAAAGGAAAATTAACAAGTAGGTAGGAATGAATCATAAAAAGTGCATGAAGGGTTTCTAACAAAGTAAATTTAGAAACTTCAACAAAAGTCATAAAAATGCAAAGGGAATAAAAGAAGGGTGGAAAAATCAAGGTCGGGGCATCTCATGTACGAGGATTGCTCCCTCCTATACATTATAAACCCAGGTGTGGGCTTCCCACTTATTAACTACCCTTGCAGTCCAGCTTGTGACCAGAGGCTCCCCCTTCTCGTCTCCTACTTCATTCACCATATCTGTCACATGCCACCACCATTTGAAGGTTGTACCTTAAATATTATCCCCTTTAGAAGTAGAAACAAGCTAATAGCGTACTTGGTTAACCCCATTTGGAGTTTAGGAGACATTGGCACATCCTAAAGCCCATTATGGAAGTGCATGCCATTATGAATTTGCCACCTGTGGTCCATGATTAGGTAAGCTCACTTACTTGATTTCTCTAACGACTTGTTGTATTGGAAGGCAAGAGGACGCATTGGATCTTATGCAGGATCGCAGATGGTTTCCTTTTAGGTTTTGGTCTCCCTATATGGGGTCGTAATCCTCTAGAGGGCTACATTGGCACATATAGGGTGGGGGTTGAGAGACATTGGACCCCATCGCAGCAGATTGCACTCCATTGATCCCCCCAGCCATTCAGAGATTGCTCATGGTTCACTTGTTGACGAGGAGGATGCACTTGATCCATCATGCCCAACCGGCCCCAGGTCTACACCATACAATTGACAAATTATCCAAGACTTGCATGATGATGTGGCATCTCCTACACCATCATCCTAGCCCTTGCAGGCGATCTATGGGCATCTTCGATTTGTTTGGAGACCCATGAGGACACTTGTGTGGCCCCACATGTCATTTAGAACACCACAGATTATTATAGGGGGCCAACCCCTTGTCCACTGCTTTTAAGGGCCCTATGCTTCATTGTGGCACCCATGGACCTCATTAGGCCTCTTAGAGGGCCCTATGATATGCATAGATTATTATTTGATCTCTTGAGAGGCATACTTTTTCATTTATGAGTTAGTTTGGTGGGCTATCATCAAAAGTTGTATTATTAAAACATTATCTTATTTTTGGGGCTTGTGTAGGCCAAGGAGACTAATTCAAACTCCTAAGTTGTGTATAAATACAAGTGAGATGAGCTCATTTGCTCGTTATCACTTTGGTTCGGATATCTTATCTCTCTTGATATTTTGACACTTTTTCTAGAGAATGAATTGGAGCTTTATGGATGAGTTATGATGTGTGGATATTGGTCTATCTTCTCTTGGAGCTTCTATATTGTCAATTGTAAATGGTTCGATATAATCTAGTACATGTAATTATGTGTTTTTTGATGTTATTCTAATTTACTTTTTTTTCATATGTGTTGGACTGGGATTTTCGCTATTCTAGGGCTAATTGCTGCATGCATTTACTGCTTAAATTTGTGGAATTTGTTTCTATTATAACATCTCTTAATGTATTGGCCATGTGATATGAGCGAAATCTCCTAGGGGTAATTCTATTAAGGAATTTGACATTGATAAGACATTCCTTTTACACATCGAAGTATAAGAGCTGCAAGGTTGCTTCCTCTTGACCTAGGAAGCTAGTGAGGTGATCTTGAGGTCTCCTTGACTGGGAAGTATGAAATCCTACTCATAATCAACATCTCCATTCTCCCAAAGATTAAGGCACTAATCTACCGAGGCTGGTCACGAAAAACCATATTCTTTCACCTCCTCCCAGGTCTAACCACATTGGGGTAACTAGGTCATCAGTTTCCCGACAAGCTAGCCATAAAAAATATTCGATCTTCTAGGGTCTCTTGCACTAGCCTTTCCTCTAGCTCTCCAATTTTTAAGGCATTTCGACGGTGGAGTTGGAAGAAAAGCCAAGCCTTAGGCTCGGGATCAAAACTTGCCTTGCGATCCTCAAGGCTAGTACCTCATCAGGTTAAAACAACACCTTCAAGCGAAATTATTTTTTTGATCCTTTCCCTCACCTTGTCCAGGGTAAGAATATCATTGGTTGCTACATACTTTTCCTCATACCTTAGACCGGGTCCACTTGGCCCTTTGTGCTCCCGCTCTTGTGAAAGATCACTCTTCAAGAATCGTCTAAGATACCAATTCTAACAAGGATTTTAGGGATTGGGGAACTCCTTCACAAATCCTACCCCATAAACATAACCCTCAAAATCCTCTCTTCCTTTCCCTAGAATACATGGTACCTTGCTTAGAAAGCAAACAAGCTCTATGCTTCAAAATTTTCAGGGAAAGGGTTAGTTTCGTTCACACATATCCATTGACTTATCATTCATTAGTGACTCCATACATATTGGTTCTCCTCCCATCGGTGAAAGTCCGTGTATAGAAGGGAGCCTTAGTTGAGGTGACTCGTGAGCTAAGTCTCCATTTGTTGCCCTTGGCCTAACATTTGCCCTTTAGGGATCCTCCTTAGGTCCCCTGCTAGTTTAAGCGGTAACATTCCCTACGAAGTGAATATCATACCCCTTATCATATAACTGGGATACTGAAATCAGGTTCAAACCCAATCTTGGCATATGCAATACATCTGTAGCACTGGTGCTTGCTCTTGACTCCCACTGAAAATCTATGGTACCTCTCACTATTGGAGTACATTTCGTGCTGTTTCCCGTAGTAATTTGGAAGTCCATCTGCTCCTCTTTGTAGCTAGAGAAATATTCTCAAACCCTTGTCTTATGAGTTGATGCTCCACTGTCTATATACTAGACTCCCTGTGAAGCTGATTCTCTTAAGCAAGAAAATTCATCCTCCAATCTGGAAGAGAAATCTGAAGTCTCCTGAATGTTACTTCTGGCCATGGTTATGCGAAGAATTTATAGTGTGCTATTGCTCTTTACCAACCCAACGCTAGCTCTCTCTAGCAAACTGTTGCAAAACCCTTTGCAACTAGCTAGAGATATGCCCAACGAAGTTATGGAGCTGCTCCCTCTAACTTTGGAATCATTAGATTTGGAAGGATCAAATTTTTCTGTTCCCTCTTAGAAAAATTGGTCTTTCCTGAAGCAACTCGGCCCCTTGGCAAAATACTGTGCAACCTTTGGGAATTTTAGCTTGCCGCCCTTGCTAGGTAGTGAAATTCCTTTTTCTTCGTTTTCCTGAGCTCTCTGGCTCATCAGCTTTGCTCTGATGCCATGTGAATTTTTTTATTTTTTATTTTTTATTTTTTTTATTTTATTTTTTATTTTTTTTTTTTTTTTTATTTTTTATTTTTTTATATCTATTGCAGCAACTAGAAATTACTCTTTTAACTGAAAATTTAATTATGCAGTTTATTTACTATGACAAACAACGAATAAAATCACAACTGCAATTTTCACCATAAAAATACTGCGGTAAACAAAATACTGGAAACTGAGAAATTCTAGCACATTCTTAGAATTTTGACAGATATTTTTGGACAATTGTCCCAGAAAAACCCAATGTGAGAAAACTGGTGCAATAAATGAGAGTTTTTATTCTTATTTTTCAGCAACAATTTTGAATACAATGATTTAGATGCCGAATTGGCAATCTAATTTGAGAAAAATACTAGCAAAATTATCGGGAGAATTTTCTCTCACCGCACAACTATTTTCTGCCACCAAAAGTGCCTCCCTGGTTCCTTGCGTCACTGTGTTCGTTGAGCTCCTTGCGTCACTGTGTTCGCTGAGCTCCCTGCGTCACCCCTTGCACAAAGCTTACGTTGGCCCTCTGAGAATTTCGACCTTCCTTCCTTTGCCTCTTCTGAGGACTGGAAACCTTCCTCACAGAATGGTGTTGCCCTCCTCTTCCATCGCTACACACCCTTTGGCTCTATCTTGTCTGCTGAGTTGTTGCTACTGAGAAAATAGAACTACCTAGGCAACTGAGTATCTCCTCTCGTGTTTTTTCCATCACCACGTCGATCTGCTCCTATAATCCACTATTTGAGCACCACGATCAAGATGAAAACTTAGTCAATGGCTAGGATCATCCTTGGATTGGTCCGAGTGAGTTTGTAGAAGATTCTCACATTATTTCAATTAATACTGATTAATTAACCATATTACCTAAGTGTGAACTTAGGAAATATTTAAAAATCGGTTAATAATCTAATAGAGATACTTCTAGGAAACAATTTATGTGTTTTGGAGATCTCATGTATTATAATCTCCCCACCAAAATTTGTGGCTAAAACACATGTGATGCTACAAAAACTAACAAAGGGCACGAGTAAACTCTCATCTTTGCTGAGCCATCATTAAGCTCTTAAATAAAAAATTACAACAATGAAGCACAAGATTTTTGAGAGAATAGTTTAAATTTGTAATAACTTGACTTGCACACAAGCTATGGCTAGCAACCTTGCAAGAAGATTTGTAAGGTTAGACTATGAGGCTAAATCAAATAGGAGTTCCTCTAAGAGCACACCAAAAGTGGGTTTGTCTCTCCGAAGGTTTCCCCTCACGCTTAGTCATTGATCCACCAAAATAATTTCCTTGTAGAAAACTCAACCAAGGATTAGCTCCATATATAGATTTAAAAAATAGTATGCAATGAAAAATGAGGGCTAAAGATTTATGTGAAATCAACTATAACTATCTAAATCTAGAGGTTTTTTTATTTTATTTTATAATTTATGTATTGATCCCAGATAGCTGTATACCTATACATCTCTAAAGCATATGGAAACATGAAATGGATAGCACATGTAAAAGGAAATAAACACATTAATTAACAAAAATCCAGACCATGCTCAAGGAGAAAGAACATTCAATTTGTGAACCCCAAAGTCTTTATTGCATTGATATTGAAATTACACAAAGTAGCAAAGCTTCCGCAAGGACAATAGGTCGTCTCAAAAATACATAATGAGAGCCCAATGGCTCAATTTATAGAAAATCTAAGGAAGATCTCAATGTAAACCCCAATGCCAAGCAGAGAAGGAGAAAATCTCAAGGCAAATTTGACAAGTGGACAAGATTTTCTTCTTCCCTTATGTGCCAAATTCTTTTTTCCCTGCTTGCTGTGCCAAGTGTGGATGTATGTGAGTAAAGAGGGGAGCAATACCCGCAAATTTCTCAACCAAATAATAGTGGATAGACACCTCTACAAGTTGAAACTCAAACTAGCCTGCATTAGCTGCTTGTAGCTGTGCGTTTTTCTCCTGAACTAAAGTGCATAGATGCTGCTTCCATGTGTTGCGTACATGTGTGATGTGGGTGTAATTTTTCTGGAAACATTTCACATAAGTTCCTCTAAGTATAATCTTCCCAAATCTCTAAAGTTCAATGCTGATTTTACTTGGATTATTTTAGCTGCCAAATGGGTAGTCCTTCCTCATGGTGGCCCACAAAATGGTTTCACCATGTGCTTTAATACTTGCGCCATGGGGGTGCCTACCCAACATCCAACTTCTCACTTTAATTTGACTTGATTTTCCACTTAATTTCCTTGTCGTTTGGCATGGGGAAGATTTTCTATTTCTGTTCACTTTTTATTTTATGGGTAATTTATTACCACATTTTCCCCTAGGCATAGGAAAGTGCGTTTTCAGGGTCTAATAATTTATTTTGACCCCTCAAGTGTGTCTTAGTAGAAAATTGAAGAGGAGACGTGTAAATATGAGCACACATACTCCACACACCTTTTCTAGACATCACTTATTACAATTTACATATACAATTTATTAAAATTTCTGTGCTGGGGGAAATTTAAAAAATGACCCCTGGACCTAATCATATTCCACGAAATTTTATGAGTGATTTAGCATGGTAATATACGCTGACTCTATACAGTAGGACTCACCCAAGGCTTTGCCATCAAACCACACTCTTGCTTTGAAGTTATATCTGGGAGAAACAACTCAATTAATTATTAAGTGTTAAAAAGTACCAATAACAAACGAAGTAAAAAAAACTCTCCAGAGTGAACTCACTTGATGACAATGTCCCGAGTTACGTATGCCTGTTATATGACTCTAATCTTCATACTTGCATCACTTTACAACATCCCCATAGGGCTTGTGGAATCTGAGTACAATATAGAAGAAAATTGGGAAGAATAAGAAAGAGCTTAAAAGCTCTGATGATAGCTGAACTCGGATGGTACATGAATTCTCTGACATATCCTTAGGCATGGAGTCTTAATTCTTCAAGTACGTTTCAGTGGTCAACAACTACCATATTTTCCAATACTAGGCATTGTGTTTCTCTATGATGTACCAACTTTTGCTTGGTGGATTCTCCCACTTTTGCATGTCTATAATTTGGCAAAATTAGACATTTCAATCAGACATGGATTAAAGTTTCATCTAAGAAGACAAATAGCATCAATTGAAATCATTACATAGCTGACAGAACTATTGTCTGTCTAACTTCTCAACCATTGTATGTTGGTATAAAGATGAGGTAAGAAATGCATATGTTTGTTATTCTTCAGGATCCTTGCCATAGCTATTTTGTCTCCTTTTTGTGTCCAAAAAGAGATAATACTTCGTAGATATTTTTTACTTCAGAATAATGCATGCTTTATTTTAGCTGCTATTTATTATTGGGTCTATAAGTGTCAGTGTGACCACTTTTGCATGTCTATAATTGGGCAAAATTAGACATTTCAATCCGACATGGATTAAAATTTCATCTAAAAAGACAAATAGCATCAATTGAAATCATTACATAGCTGACAGAACTATTGCCTGTCTAACTTCTCAACCATTATATGTCGGTATAAAGGCGATGTAAGAAATGCATATGCTGGTTATTCTTCAGGAGTCTTGCCATAGCTATTTTGTTTCCTTGTTGTGTCCAAAAAGAGATAATACTTTGTAAATATTTTTTACTTCAGAATAATGCATGCTTTATTTTAGCTGCTATTTATTATTGGGTCTATAAGTGTCAGTGTGACCATGTTTAGAATTGTGTCATTCTGAAGAACCTGGGAGATTAAGAGTATACAGAAAAACGTAAGACTATATCAAAATAGGCATGCTTGTTTCAAATGCTTTGACACCAGTCATGCACAAGCCTCCTGGACAAAGTAATCATAAATGAAGAAGTGAGTCAGACATGAAAGGATACAGTTTATTATATTTATGTTTGAGAATTGCACATTTAAAATTATGAGGATCTAAGATACGTGTATGTCATTTGTGGTGGCATTTGATGATATCTCCCACCATAATCTTTCAGAGTGCATCTGATATCTAGTCTTGGATTATTGTACATTGAACATGCAACTCTTAAGTTTGATATCTGGAGAACATTTGCTAAACATAATGAGCATGGAACTAAATAAATTACTGTTATCAAGATTTCTGTTGTTAACGCATTTTGTCTGCTCTGCCAGCTCTCTTACAGTGTTCGAGAGTACATACATGCGTTGCTTTGCCATAGTTTTGTCATTTTGTTTGAATTTTATTTTGCTTGTAATAAGTGCAGGAAAAAACTTCCTCCATTTTGTTTATTTTCACTTTTGTTAAAAAATATGGAATTTTTCAGCATAGCTGATCTAGTAATATTCAAGCACAGATATAGTTATTTTATAGTAGATTCGGGTATTAGAAAAGTTTGTTATTAAAATGTTATGGGTATCATCTTACATGCGTTTACTACCTATTTGTGATTTGTGGGGTTTATTTACTTAATTTGTTTAGTTGCCAACATCTTACAGATAATGACAGATGCTGCACTGCTAAAGCGTCAAAAGAGGGAGATTGAAGAGCTGCGTAAAAAGCTTCAGGTTACAGCCATCCAGTTCTTCAAATTCTTCTAATAGATATTATTGCTTGTCCAAGGTGGATATGTTAAATTATGTTGATTGCAGGGATCTCACTCAGAGGATCTGGAACTGGAAATTTTGAAGCTAAGAAACGAGATGTTGAAGGTTTGTTTGTGATATCTGTGACATTTCTGTTATTTTTTGTTTTCCCTTTTGTTTTATCTCTTGTTTTTTAGAGTTTTTTTATGACTCTTGTGATTTGCAGTTTGAACTTGAAAGGGAAAAGTTAGCTGCTGAACTTGAGGAGGAGAGAAAATCTCAACTGGAGCGTGATCGCCGTATCATGGAGCAGCAGCTTAAAATAGATAACCTTAGCACACTGGTTATAAATTCAGATCAAGACAGGAACTCTTTTAAGGTGCATCCCTATAAAGTGTGCTGAATTTTCTGATGAGTTAATTATATGGTCTCCTGGGGCTTACACTTCTTAATACTGTTTATTTGGCGATATGATTGCCAAAAGACACTTGTTCTGAATTTTCCTGATGTTTTTCCATATGTGGAATGCTGTTTACATGAAGCTAAACAGCTGTGAGCGAACTTATCCGCGTCGACTAAGCTTGGAGTTTTTGGGTCAGGTGAGATCTAATGCTTTCTTAATTATTGGAATTTGGCACACAATTGTGATTATTGTTTGTGGGAGAAAGACTTTTGTCCATAGTGTGGTTGTTTTCTTCTACTGTTTGTGTCACATCTTTGCTGAAGAGCAATTGATTGTCATCTAATGCAAACACAAGGAAAAGTAGCATTCTACAAAAAGCGAGCAAAATCATAAATAATTCTTGCAATCTGAGTAGTCTAAACTAGCAATTTTCATTTCAGCAATATTTTTTTTTCTTTTTTTTATAAATATTGTGTTTGGAGAAATATCCTAATATCATTGTATGAATGAAAGAATAACTTGTGACTTTTCTTCTCTTTTCCCTGTATTCTATTTTCAGGCCAACGCAGTTGCTATTGTTGTTAAATGTCTCAATATGTGCAGCATTGTCTTAAAGTATATACATGCAATTTGATGGCTGCTTCTGATGTTGTTCTCAGGAAAGGAGATCAACAGGCAATGGATGCAGAGAAGGTTCATTGGACAGTCGTATCACTTTAAGAAAAGAGAAATTTCGGAGTCCTTCCTTTGGAACAGGATTGGATGGATCTGCTGAAAAGTTACGGAGTATTCCAAGATATCCAGACGCAAGTCCTCCTCCATCCAATTTTGGGAATATTGCGGATGAAGACATGTGGATGACTATGAATAAAGGGCATATAAATACTGATCTGGATTACTTACAGTGCACTCCTAATGGAAATTGTTCCTCTGTGCCCAGTGAAATTTCTTCGGTAAGTTTTGCAATAAACATTATACCCTATGGTGCTCAATTCAATTATAATATTTCTCCCTTTTGTTTTAACTTGTCATGATACAATCCATGATAATGTGGTTTTGAAGCATCGTTTTCAATCTTTTCTTTAGAAGCTGTTATGTAACTAGAGTGCTTCTAAAGGGCATTAATATAATATATCCTATTTATATGTTTTGTAGTTTTTGTGAGTGCTTTTAGCATTACCTACCACTTGATACTGTCGAGGTTATGTGGTTGATCTTCACTTGAGGTTATGTGCAGACCAAGTTTATTGATGTATCGATGGCTTTATTGAGTGCACACATTGATAACCAACCCATTTATTTATTTATTTTATTAGGCCATTTTTGCTAATGTCGACCTAGTCAACCTCATGAGGGTAGTGACATAAAGTATGTGTGTAAATGTTAGTACACACCTCTCATTTGTATCTAGATGCTCAACTTATTATTGGATAAAGGCCTAAGGGCATCTAGTCTAGACAGTGCCTATCATTGAGTTTTTGTGTTTGGTTATGGTGTGATCTAACAAGCAGACATTTTGGAATGTATACTTGTTATGAATAAAATATAGATATAAATAATAATAACACATCATAAATAATGATTAATTAGTTAATGGAGACGTATGTCCCTAAGGACATGACCGTTTAGAAATGTAAAACTGCCTAGGGTATATAAGCAGGCTCTCACTCTCATTTGTATCATATTCTCATTCATACATTTTAATGTAAATTCTCGTGTCTTAAATGGAGATCTACATATTCCAAGTTTTTTGGAGTGTTTAACTTGCTATAACGAACCTTGTTCGTTACATCAGTATCATTGTTGTTCAATCTTTTGCCCGCTCAACCGCTGCATAGAGCCAATCAAATCCGACCTTTGGCCATCAAAGTTTTGTCAACATTGTTGCCATCGAGATTGAAGCGTTTTGCTAGACAAGTTGGAGTTTTCACCGTTTTTCGCCAATAGGCCTTGGCCATACAAGGAAAAAAAGAAGAAGAGATAAAACAAAATAAAAACTAAATTTTAGAAGAAAAAAAGAAAAGAAAGCAACTATTAATTAAAAAAAGTTAAAACAAAAATATTTAAAAAAATTCAATATAAAAAGAAAATTAAAATTATTAACAAAAAGGGAATTTTATAAAAAAAAATAGTTTACAACCCAAACCTACCAAGTCAGTTGATGCAAGGCGCATCCCGCAAAGCTATCTCCACTCGCTGACCTTCATTCCACCCAATGTTCCTCCACTATCCATGAATGTATGCCTCTTCCGCACGTAGCCACAACGAGCACACTATCGTCGCCGTTCCACAACAAGGAACCAACATCCTCTCTGCCATCAAGACAGTGACTGGATTGCAACCAACAACATCCTTGCAACACAATCAAGACACTGCTGCCACCTCAACCTGCTACTCACCATCCCCACACGCCGTACACATTCCACTATTGTTGCCGCCATCTAGTGCTGCCGCAACACATTTCTTTAAAAAAGTTGATTGTAGAGCGGTTGTTCTATGCCAGGCCATCGATAATCAGCCGTCAAAATCGATCCAATTTTTATATTTTGCCAACCATTGCCTTTGCAAGTGTACTCCTGCTACTACATTCCACCAATTAATTCCAATAACTGTAAATTAAAATACATCATCGTATCACAAGGGAATTACTTCTTGATCCATACAATCAAATTAAAAAAATCAATCGTCCTACCTATTTGTACTGACACATTCATGCGCAACAATTTAGTACTTGCAATTTATTTATTTATTTATTTATTTTTTTTTTAGATTTAGCTTCAAGGTAAAGTGACTATTAGACTAAATGCAAAGTGAGTGATTAAGTTATGCAATTATAAAGTATGTGAAGTTTAGAGTAAAAGAAAAAAGGATTAGAAAAGAATTGTCAACGTTTTATAATAAGAGGTAAAATAAAAATAAACAAGAGTAATGAAAAGGAATCTGAAATTTTATTTCAAGTGCGGTATTGGAAAAAGGAAAAAAGGTCACAAGGGATATTTTTGAAAGTATAAAAAAAGAATATTCCTGAATCATATTAAAATATTTATTAAAAAAAGGGGGTTATTTTTAAAATCGAGTCAGAGAGTGAGTTGCAGGTGGGGGAGAGAGGGAATCTGCATAGTCTAAGAGTGTAGTACAAATATGGAAGAGGTAGCACAAAGGAGGGACCTAGTTCATCAGCATAGAGGAGTGACGCAGGCACTACGCAGGGGATGACGCAGAAAGGCTAGCGAAAGGGCAAGAGGTCCTCTTCGGGGTCAGAAATACACCGTGGAGTGTGAGAAATTCATCAGTAAGTTTCTCTGAGCGATTCTTCCTCTATTTTGGCTATCCGTATCTTGTACAGAAATTATTGCTGAAGATTAAAAAAAATCCTCCTCTGCTGCAATGGTTTTCCCACATTGGGTTTTTCCGGGGACAATTTGCCAAAAAGAACCATGTCATTGTGGTTATATATGTGCTAGTATTTTCCTTGTATTTACTTTCTGTAGAATTTATTTGTGAAGGCTACAGTGTATGTATTTCGATATTTGCCGTAGAAAACTGCAAATAATTTGTTTAAGTAATATAACAAATAGGAGAAATATTATCAGTTGCTGCAGTAGGATTCATGGTCATCGAACTTTCACATGGTAACAGAGCACTGGTAAAGAAGGAAGAGCTCAGTTGCAGAAGAAGGAAGGATTTCAAAAGCACTATGTAGGCTAGGTAAGCAAATTTTCGTGGAAAATTAATTGTTTGAGTGAGTCGACAGAGAATAAAATTTTCTAGATTGAGATTTCTCAGAGGCAAAGGGAGGAACACAACAGTTTCCGCACAAAGCAGGATGTGTATTTTTGCATTTGCGAATTCAGTGTTGGAAAGGAAAAATAGCACAGGAAATTATGGATAGTCAAGAAGCCTCAGAATTATCTTCCAGATTGGAAGTTGAGCTTGTGTGTTTGTCAAGATTGACATCAACTGGTGTTTGGTATATTGATAGCGAAGCTTCAACTCACATGATTGGAGTAAGTGAATATTTTTCGAGCTATCAAGAGTAGAAAATGGACTTCCAGATCAATATGGGCAACAAAACTAAGTGTACTCCAGTAGGGAGAGGCACCATAGATTTTCAGACGAAAGCATGAACCAACACTAATGCCACAAATGTACTGCCTGTGCCAGGATTGGGTATGAACCTCATTTCAGTGTCTTAGTTGCAGGACAAGGGGTCGGATGTATACTTTGTGGGAAGGAAAGTATATGGCGATCATGCCACTTGGAAGAAGGTGAGACAAATTGGAGCTCGAAGTAATAAGCTATATAGATTGCAGAGCGATTCTCCAATGACATTGATAGGCAGTCATGGCAACAGTAGGAAGGAGATGAACGAACTATGGCACAAGAGGATGGTACACTTGCAGCATGGAGCACTTAGGATGCTTAGAGAGACTACAATAGGAGTTTCAGCTCTCAGCATCGAGCACAATGATCTATGTCGAGGATCTGTACTTGGGAAGTACGTAGAAGCAATGTTTCCTAGAAGTGACAACAAAGCCAATGGCGCGTTGGGATTGATACACTCAAATATTTGCGGCCCTGTGTCCACTAGTGCTCTTAGCGGTGGCGAGTATTTCATCACCGTTATTAATGACCATTCTAGAAAAACCTGGATCTACTTCTTAAAGACCAAGGATGAGGTCTTTGATTGGTTTCGAGAGTTCAAGGCTCTTGTAGAAAGCATGACAGGGAAAATGATGAAGGTACTACATTTAGATAATGGTGGAGAATACACGGATAAAAACTTCACAGATTTCTGTGCGAAGGAAGGTATAATAAGAGAGTGGACAACTCCCGACAATCCATTTAAGAAAGGTATAATAAGAAAGGAAAGTATAAGAAGGAAATCACTACTCTAAACCAACGAAGAAAAGCCAAGTTTAATCAACTCTTCTTGGTTGATTTGCTACTGTTAGAACAACAACAAAATAAGCCTTTGAAATATTGGATTTAACAATGAAATTCCACAAAATTCAACCAAGCGATTTGAGAGAATTTTTTTAGAGTTTATGTGTGAGAAGAGAACGAGAGAATAGTCTTTAAAGCAATTGTAGACACTTAGTGCTTGGTGGGATTTTGCTTCTTATGTATTGAAGAATGATGAATGCTTCAACCGAGGAGAATCCAACCTTCAAATTTGAGGCCCCTGCAACTTCTTAAGATCTTGCCAAGATATTAGTTAAGATAGGTGAAGCTTTGCATATAGAAATTGAATAAACATTGCAATCAAACTAGGAGCATATGCAAATTTCAATTACAAAGCACAACACTATCAACAATGAAAACAAACGACCAAGATCGTTTGTCTTTTCCTATGGGAAACATCTCCCCTATAAGGCCTACAATAACAAATTCAATGAAAATGAAATATAAACAAATATAGCTTACATTTAGAGCCAAGTCACCACATAAAGATCGACAAACCATGTGGCCTCCAAAGCTTTTTTCAGTAGAAAAAATAGAGTAATACAATAGTAATAGAGCTTCCCCAAGAGTTCCCACCCTTCAACACTAATAACACTTGCTTGCCCAAGAGGGAAGAGATTTGTTTATAGACAATGAGGGAGGAGATCCCAATTATAAAGTCGTGGATCGCAAGGAGGTGAAGATCCCAAGGAAAGTATGAGTCGACAAGGAGAGCATGCATAGCCCAAGTGGGAGAATGAGTATCCTCCGTGCATATAAATCACTTGAAGAGGGAGTGATGCCTGGTTAATTTGTGGCTCAACTTGTACTCACTTGGAGTCCAACATGTCCCTCAACTCTTGAGCATTAATGAGAGCCAACTCCTCCCTCAATTCATGGGCGTAGCAGGAGCCAACTTGACCATCCCAACTCAACCTCTTAATTCATCACTTGAATTGTAACGTAACTCATTCTTGAGTGCTTACACACTCCTCTTTAGTGATTGACAGCCCTAGTGGCCTAGAAACATGTTTCAGACATGTTCCCAATTATTATCTTAATTTTTATGTCTTTTTCGTCACCATTTTTGAGTAAAAGTGTTTTTCCATGAAGAAAAATTAATGCTTCCTACCTAAAAGTGGGTATAAGGTAATGTTGATACTATGAGCATGAGAAATAAGTAACTTCGCGACATACAAAACTTCCTAGTACCACTTTTTTATCTATTACACAAAAAATTATTAAAAATTCTCATCTTGCGGGAAATTTTCAATTATTAAAAAAATCCGATAAAAACCTAATGCAATTCTGCAAGATTCAAGATAATGCCTAGCATGGTAATATGCATTGAATTTAGACCTAGAAAACACATTCAAGGTCTAGTTATTAAGACATACTCCAGCTTTGGGGGATGTGAGTGAAGAAACTCAATTAATTATTTATTCCTAAAAAGCAAAAATAATTAATTAAGTGAAAAAAAATTTGGAGCGACTTCCTTTGTAACCAGGTCCCAAGGGGCTAAGTCTTTTACGTAAGTTAATCATGTTAATGACATTTTTTACCACTCTACATGGAGTACAAAATTTGCATAGAGAAAGAAGAGAAGAAGATGGGGCAGAATTGCCATGCATGACTTTTGGACTTGAAGATTTGACACGTGTCTTGTGAAAATTTGATGTTCTTTCTCTTTTATTTGCCAGATCCATTTAGCACTGTTGACCATGTACATGTCAATAGTTTTGAGAAGCAAAGTACAAAATCGTGGATTAAAATTTCTATCATTATCATCATTGTAATCCCAAATTTTGCTTTGTATTGTAACAATGATTCTAGCATGACTATTAATCCATGTAGGAACACCTAGGTAAGCCTATGATTCTCCTGAAAGGGTTTCACTCTAGGGAGTTTTTTAACCTAATTAAATTATTTGTGTTTGTAAATACACATAATTGGCAGAGTTTTTTTCCGAGATATACCCGAAAGGTAGGGTGGAACTCATTCAAATAAATTCGATTTGCTTGATTTGTGGCCTATGTGGAGTCCACATCACTTGGTAACTCAACTTTGACCCTTAGATGAATTTCCACTTCATTTTAATATGTGTGGATATTTATTTTTCTCCATTTATTTAACTATTGGGCTAATTTATAGCCACATTTTCCACAAAACTTAGGGAAAATGGGTTTTGAGTATCTAAAACTTATTTTTTACCCCATACAACTTCTCTATACATCACTTGTTAAATTTTACAACCAGAATTTATTAAAATTTCTACCTTGCCAGATATTTTAAAAATTAAAAAAATTGACTGTTAGACCTAATCAAATTCTGCGAAATTTTACGAGTGATGTAGTATGGTAATATAGAATGACTCTACACACTAGGACTCACCCAAGGCCTTGCCATCATGGCGCACTCGGACTTTGGGGTTATGCTTGGAGGAGAAAACTTAATTAATTATTAAGTGCCCGAAAGTACTTAATAATTAACCAAGTAAAAAAACCTCTCAAAGTAAACTCACTTGATGACAATGTGCCAAGTTTCCTACGCCTGTTACATGACTCAATTCATCACACTAGCATCAATGTACATCATCCCTGCAGGGGTTGCGGAATATAAGTGCAACATAGAAAAAGATGAGAAGTTAGGTTAAAAAACTCTGATGATACATGAACCTTGGTGGTACATGAAGTCTCCGAAATATCCTCGCGCATGGAGTCTTCAAATATTTTAGGTGCTACTTCAGTGGTCAACATGGGGATTTAGAAGAACGAATGGGCTTGGTCTATATTCTTGTTCCCTTGTCCAATTTGGTGGTTAGTCTTGTATTCTAGTTCCATGGGAGTTCCTTTATTGGCTACTAGCTTTAGGAGTGACACTACATGGGAAACCTTAATGTTCGCTGTGGTCTTGCTTCTCGACACCACATGCGACGTTCCCCTCCGCTCATAATAACCCCTTTTCACATATTTCCCATTCGAGTCCACATTTTTCCATTAGGTGCAGATGGAGTTAGCCTCCCGCTCCCCTTGTCCACACTTTGGGTTGGGACTGGAATGATGTCCCAGAGGTTGATGCAGCTTAAAGAAAATTTAAAAGCATAATTTGGCCACTCTATAGAAAATATACCCTAAAATGCAAAAGATGGCCAAGACATAAAAATTTAACACGTGGGCGAAAGCCAAACATGGGCTGCACCGCTATCATTATGGCCATCACCTTGGTTCCTAGGGCCCCTTAGGCGAGCCTTCTTGTAATATTAAGGAACCCATGAATGTCCCGACTGCTGGTGGGTGATGAACTGCCCAACCTTAAGGGAGTGTTCACTGTTATATCATATGCATCATGCTCTCATATCCTGGAGCCCCAAGCAATCACAAAAGAAAAATCAATAAAAGGCAAAAGGCATATGAAGAAGGGTGGAAAACAAAGGCTAGGCTAACTCATGTAGCATGATTGCTCCCTCATACACCTATTCACCCAAGTGTGGGCCTCCCTCATAATAGCTACCCCTGTACCATGTCATGTGGCGTGGAGTCTTCCTTGTTGCCCCACTCCATTTCATCATTATTTCTTATGATACCTGCAATCTAACAAATGTACCATGGATCTGTCACTCCCTTAGAGGTTGAATCCACCTAATAGGGTCCTTGATTAACCTCCTTCTTAAGCCTAGATACCTCTGTACATTCTAAAGCCCATTATGGAATGACATGCCACTATGAAGTGCCCACTTGGTTCCATGATTTGTAAGCTCATTTGCTCAATTGCACTAATGAATTTTTGTACTGGAAGACAAAGCTCTCCAGAGTATCATGATGGCACTTGTAGGGTGAGCGTTGAGAGCGATGGGCCTCCACCATAGTAAGGAGTATATAGCCACACCACTTGATCCTTCAACACCACTGATTGCTTGTGCGTGTCCCAAATATTCGATGATGATGATGCACTTGTAACACATTTCCCAACTGGCTACACACTTGCACCAGACACTTGACAGTATATCTAGGGCCTAGATTGGGGTTTGGTCTCACCTAGGGAGACAAGAGAGGGCTTTCATCATCATTCCGACTGTTATAAATGAAGCACAATCCTGCTTGATTCGGTTAGAGACCCATGAGGCCATTCTTTGTGTTGCCACAACCATATGGGAGCACCACAGTTTATTTGCTTGGAGATTAAGTGGCCAACTCCTTTATCATTGTTATTGGAGCTCTCTTATTCATTATGGCACACGAGAGACTTGATTTGGCCTTCCAGCGATCCTATTAGCTATTGTTCTATCATTTCAACCATTTTGAGGCACTTATTATTCATCTTTTCGAGCTTTTTAGGTGGGCTTGTCACCAAAGTATTGTTATTTTGTGTGAAAATTTCTGAATCTACACATCAGAAATCCTACTGCAATCACTGATTTATCATCTCCTACTTGTTATTACATTCAACAAGTTATTTAATTTATAAATAGTGATGAAAAACACTACTGCAGACTACACTGACATACAAATCATAAACCGAAACAATATATGAGATAAACACTCAAGGGACACCGTTATTTTGGAGAACACGTCCTCGGAAAAATCCAACTTGGGAAAATCGGTGCAATAGATAGAGGGATTGTATTATTAAGCAAGGAGAATCTGAGTACAACAAGTTGCCTCTCACACCGGCTAACCTTTCAGAGAAATATCAACAACAAGAAATACATACGAGGGTTTAGTTCGTTCTCCAAGTCACAACTGATCCACTGAGTGACCTGACTCCGGCAAGCACTGCGAAATACCAGTGCAATCCCTGCTTGGGCCAGCGTCCTGCTTCTAGGAGACTGCGTCACCCCTTCTGCTGCATCGATTTACTGGATGAAGGTTGCTGTTCATCCCTCCCGACTCAGAACCTCGCTTCTACAACAAAATCTCGAACTTCTGACGAATATCCTGCTCTGCCACTACAAGGGACCCTCTTGGCTTGCGTCAGGGCTGCGTGAGCCTCTTCTTGGGTTGTGTAGGCCTCTGCGTTGCCTCTCTGATGCTACTGCTGCCTCTTTGCTTGGTACTTTTTGCCTCAGAACAACTTTCCGATCCAAATCTGTGCTTCTGCCTCTCTCATTGGAACTCAGATCACTTATTCAATTTTCTCAGCAAACCTCGCCTTAGAAAAATCGAACTGACTGATCACTTGGTGTATCTCCAACTGACCCTCAAGCCTCCTCTTATACTTTTCTTGTTGATGAATCAACGACCGAGATTAAGTCTTTAATCAACGACTAAGAATAAAACAGACTTGATCCTCGTCTCTTAGAAGCTTCTCACCTATATTTTTACAGTGTTCAATGGGAACTCGTCCCCACCCCTAGGGGTCTAGTTTCCTAGCTCCCCCACGCTCCAGGGACTTGGGGACGAGAAGGGGTTGTTTCCCCACACTCCCAAAAAACAGGGTATGCAGGGGGACATGCTAGGGGGACATTTCCTTGTGCTGAGGGGTCGTTTCCGAAAAGGGGGTCGTGTGGGGACGAGGGGGGACATGGGGGGTTGAGGGGGCCGATTTTTTTAAATAAACTTTTGTTTATAATTAAAATTTAACAATGGTTTTAATACTTTAGGGTTTCAATTCGTTTTCTTATAAATTTAATTCATTATTCGCCTTGGCCCCTCATTCCATTCGCAAGACGTTCCTAGTTCCTTTGCAGCAGAGAGGAATTAGTCCACATATAGCTTCATCCACTCTATCAAGAGGAACAAACTTATGGTGGATGCAAGGCTATACGCTGTCCAGATCAAAGCTGCCCTAAACACTGTTCAACCACCCTAAACATTCTCTGTTTTAGCCGCAGCTACGGCAACATTCCAGTGAAGGTTTGAAGGGCTGTCGTAGGCCATCTTAGGTGACTGAATTATTGCAAGGAAGGGCAGCCGCATCAACTGTTTAGAAGACGGGCAAACCCTTAGCCAGTTTACTGCAAATCTATGGAAGCTTGCTGTGAGGGCAGGTTGTGGACCTTGTAAAGGCAAGAACCACACAGGATTATTGTGAAGGGTTTCATGCCCACAAGGGCAGGCAGCCACATCACCTTGGAGCAAATCTGGGCGGAAAAGAAGGCTGGTAAAGACACTGTGATATGCCCTAACCAGACGTAAGTTGCAGCAAAAAATCAGACCTCAACACAGTGAGCTACGGTATGTTGTCTATGACATTTCTTGTAGGTGTTGAGGATCAGTTTGGACCAGATTGTTGGGTAGTCTGTGGGAGCCAAATTGGTGGCTGTACATAATAGTATGGTGCATGGGACAACAAGACATAATGCTGCCAAGATGCATGGGACAACAAGATATAATGCTGCCAATATGCATGGGACAACAAGACATATTGCTGCCAATATGCATGGGACAACAAGGAGACATAATGCTATGAAGATGCATGGGACAGCAAGACATAATGCTGCCAAGATGCATGGGACAACAAGGTGACATAATGCTTCGAAGATGCATGGAACAGCAAGACATAATGCTGCCAAGATGCATGGGAAAGCAAGGTGACATAATGCTGTGAAGATGCATGGGATGGCAAGGTGACATAGAGCTGCCAAGACGCATGGGACAGCAGTATGGTACTTGGTGCAGCAAGTACACAAAGCAGCAATGGTGCAGAAAGCACATGGGTGACAACATGGTGCATCAGTGGCAAAAAGTACAACAATGCTAAACACTGGGACAACAATGCAGCATAAGGTGCAATATATGATGTGTACAACATGGTCATAAGGTCCAGCATTGTGATGATGGGTGCAACATGCAGCACAATGATAGGTGAAGGAGTCACCTTGGAGAATCAGTTCAAGCAACATGTCTTCAACTGATCTCATATATCATCTTCTTAGAGATGATCTATGCTCTTGTCTAGATAAGTCAAAGTTTTGACTTCTATTGTAAATGTACTATTTTTCTCTCTCTGTGCTGAATTATGGAAGAACATATAAGAAGAATTGATCAAGGGTTTCCCCACATTGGGGTTTGTCCCTGGCTAGCGCCACATCTTGTGTCCTCTTGTCTTGGCTTGTCTTTTGCGATTTATGTTTATGTTCTATCTGCAATTTACTTTAATGTTGATGTGAGCTAACTATGAAAATTGAAATAAATTGCTCTAAGCATAGAACATACCTAACCTTAACATGGATTTGGATATATGTCCTTTTGTCTTGTACGCATTCCTTTTAAATATATTTTCATAATAATGTCTAACGTGTGGAAATTATGCAACTAGCTATTGTTCTTTTGTGCCATAATTGTTGAATATCATTGTAATAGAATGCTAGATTGCAAATTTGTGCATGTTACTCATTGATAACAAGTACATGAATGTTCCTAGTGGAGTAAAACTTGTTTTCTTTCCCTGAAAGTCCATAAATCTTGGGTGGGTAAACGTTAGAGAGTGGTTGCTAGGGCATCATTTTCTAGCCTCCTTGAAGACAATTTTGGCTGGATTTTGAATGACATAGACTCCATACCCCAAGAACAAGGCACTAATCTGAGCAAATTTGGTGATCAACTCCCTTTCCCTCTTCTTTGTCTCCAAAATATTTCGATCTCTCACCTAGACGTTCTTGCTAGGACATCATATGAATTTCTCTAGAGGGATGCTTTTACACTTCCACTTAATCAAACTTTTGCACTATTGTCTCGTCTAGATGTTCACCAAGTTTCACGGGTTTTCAACGGTTCATTTGTAAGAAAAGCTAAGCCCTAGCTTGGATTTTGGAAGTTAACCTTTAATGTTATAGGGAGGGACTTGTTGATGGTTACACTCAATCAAGGCTTGATCATTTTAACACTTTCTTTGTCCTAACTTGATCTAGTGTGCAGTTAGGAGGTTTTTCTCCCATGATAAAAACCTAAAAAGCTAGGTCTCGTGTGGACCCATCCTAGGTGTCTTAGGGCTAGTAACACCTACCGTGGAGGCAATTTCTCACTTCAAAGTGCTTATTGAGAGGTCCTATTTCATCTTGGAAATCTTGATTCTAGGACAACTTATCTTCTTGTATCATCACAAATACCTAGACCTTGATTCCCATCTTTAAGCCTCTCTTAGAGAACCTTTATCTTGCTTTCGAAGCGAGCAATCCATTATCTTAGTCTCTCCTTTGAAGGGGATTTGGAAAAAGCATTGTACCTTATTATCACCCCTATCCTTATAATGATTTCCTCCATACAGGAGACTCCTCCGATAGGTGAAAATTCGTAAAGGGAAGGGGGCATTGACTGTGGTGATAGTGGGTCCTTGTCTTGGTGTTTCCATTTGGTCTAGTAGTTGTCCTTTAGGCACCCCTCCTAGGGCCCCTACTAGATTGTGTCATAACACGATCTCACTTTGCAGAAATTCAGCCTCGTTCCTTCACTCGGAAAACTGGAATCTTTGTGAGGAATTTCTATGAAAATTCTCTTCTCAATTTCTATTGCTGAAACCTAGTTGCTGGTGTCTCCCATGCTATGTTATCGGATCCGTCAAGCCTGATGGCTGGATCCGTGGAACCCCGGATCAGAGATGGACTCGGATTCGGATCTGTAGAGATCCGCCCATCTTCTCTATGTGTGTAAATACCGTATGTCAGCAAAAATTTCTCTCCGTGGGTAAAAAACTGTAATTCAGCACAAAATTTCTAAACAGAAATATCAACGCAAGCCAATTTCGAATGTTAAGAAATGGATTAAAAATCGCTCCGTGAAAATAAACTAACGAGTTGTTGGATGTCATAAAATTTATTATTTTTACATTGAAATGTATTATTTTTAATACAATATATTATAAACTTTAATTCAAGTGAATGAAGCTAATGATAAGAATGAGAGGATATGAAGTCCGAGAGGGAGTTGGCGGGCCACAATTTATTATTTCTATGTTGACGGTATTATAAAGTTTAATACAAAGATATATTATAAACTTTATATTATTTAATACAAATACATACTATAAACTTTATATTATTTAATACAATAACATATTATAAACTTTAATACAAAGATATATTATAAACTTATATTATTTAATACAAATACATATTATAAACTTTAATACATGTGACGTCAAGATTATAATCTACTCGTATTTATTAAGAAGATATTTTATTAAAGGTTTAAAAAGTAAGTTTATATTTTAATAAATTTTAAAGTTTATTTTCAAGTTTAAAAATAGTTTTTCTAAAATAAGTTTAATAATTTGCTTAATATAAATAATTATAACTAATAATTAATGTTTAAATATTTATAAATGATGCATTAATTATATTATGATTAACTTAATAATTATTTTTAAAGTATTATATTGAAGTTATATATTTAAAAATTCACATATGTTTTTTTATTTTTATATAAATTTAATTAATATTTATAAATGATACCTTAGGAATTATTTATATTAATAATTATTGTATATAAAAATTAATATTGAAAAATTATGTTTTAAGTTTATACTTGTATAAATTATAATTTTAAAAATTATAAAATATTTTATATTTGCTTGTACTTGCTGTTTTCGGATCCTGGCTTCTCAAAAAACTGGCGGATCCGTATCCGAATCCATATCCGGATCCGTATCCGAATCCATATCACTGTGCCCTTGCTATCAATTCAAAATCGTTATATCTCCAAAAGCCCCATTGATCTCCTCTTATAATCTCTCGTTGATTAATCAATGAGCACAATTTATTCGCAATTGATAACTAAGTTGATCTTGACTTCATTCAATCACTTTTCTAGAAGTCACTAGAGAAAAATTGATTTCGGTCAATTAATCCCCAATTAAGTAGCCACTTTTCCTAAGTGGCTAATGAAATCTAATTAAGATAATATTCTTTACAACCTTTTTTTGGGTATTGGAGATAATTATTCCATTTGTGTCTCTAGCCTCATAGATACCACCTGAGACTAAAACAGCTATGCGAGCTACATAAACCAACAGGATCGACTAGTTTGACCCCCAAACTTGGGCTGTTAGAGGCATGGAACTGGGAAAGATTGCTGAGGTAATGATCTGACCTGTCTTCACTGAACCAAATTTTTCTCATTGAACTTGCTGATTTTGTACCAAATAGACCAGTTCTGTACAATGAGATTAAGGATATTCCATATGCAAATTAAAAAAAAAGTGATAATTTTTGAGTGGGGTAGCTTATTGTTCGAGCCTAGGGTGCTATTTCTGCTATGCGATGTTAATGTAAAATTCTTGAAGTAAAAGGATGGAAATGAAGTATAAAGGAGTTTTATCTTTCATTTTCATGCTTTTACTTATATTTTTAACATTGCGATTAATTGTTTCAGAGTGTTTGAGAGTGGTTCTAACCATATTGGATTTTATGCAGAGAAAGTAGAATTTTAGATCCCACACAAAATTTAGTAGCCATAACAGTTTCACGATTTCAAGATTGGGGTGATTGCAATATTTCCATTGGATTTTGTCATGTACGAGGGTATGGAACTAGGATTCAATCAAGAGCACCTAGCCTTCTATGTGCCTTAATGTCGGTGGCATTGGTTAAACTCCTTTGTCATAACCCTTGTAAAAATGTACCCATTACTAAAGAAAATATTGACTTGACATGTTAAGCTTTTCCAATCTTATTTTAATGCTTAGAGGCTGATATTAATGACAAAGATCCCAATATAGGCAATGGTTTTGATGATATGTAGGTATTTACTGTTGCATGTTTTTTTTGGATGCCAGAGGCCAGGTTTGGTGATGTATTTTGCTGCAAAGATGGATTGCACTCAGTGATATTTTGGGTTTTTGCACCGTTACATGCTATATAGATGAGAATTTTTGCCTATTTGTATATAAATGGTTTGGATTCATGTGGATGAAATTGAATATATATTTTTCTTAGAAATTTGACTATTCGTTGTATTTTTTGGTCGACTGTTCTTCTATTTAACCAATTCCAGTTTGGTGCTGATTGGTTCCTGGTTTTTTTTTTTTTTGGGGGGGGGGTGGTCTACTGGATATGTCAACGGTTAAATTCTGATAACATTGCTTTGGATAAATGTTTCAAACATTGTGTCTGCAAATGTGGGGTCTGGAAAGAGACTTATTGTCAGCATTGAAGAAAATATAGGAAAATATCAGAAATATCGACAAACTGAAAAAAAAAGTTGTTCAACTTTTAAATTTGTTTTAAGCATGTAAGAATCTCCATCCCTCTAGCCCCTTTATTGGCAAACAAAACAGTGAATAACGCTATTGTTGTCAATCCCCAACTTTCCCTTTTCAAATTGATGAAAAAT
Organism: Pinus taeda; assembly: GCA_000404065.3. Lineage (NCBI taxonomy): Eukaryota > Viridiplantae > Streptophyta > Pinopsida > Pinales > Pinaceae > Pinus > Pinus taeda. The sequence goes on along the minus strand of APFE031031314.1, from coordinate 108,660 downwards.
CCCAGAAAACCCTAAAATTCTGTTTACTCTGTTGATATTTTCTGGTTTATCTGTCATATTTTGCTGATAGATTGTGATATTTTCAAAATATTATGACGCATCCAAAGCTGAAAAAATCATGTTTTTTTCAGGTGATATTATCACTAAGTTGAGGGAATTGTGCTATAGCACCGATATTTTAAAGACTGCTTCAGATGCAACCACTTATAGGATTTAAGTTTTATATAGTAAAGCGTTGGATCTGTTCCCACTTTAGATGGTTTTAACTTTGATTCTGTTTTCGAATTTGCATGTCTAATAAAAAATTTCAATGGTATTCAATGAATATAATGGGCCTTTATATGATCATTAAAGGAAAAATGTTGGACCTCATGACTTTGCTGTCAGTTAGAGAGATGCTGTTGCATAAACAGCATTTTGTCATCTATTCTTTAACCTTAACCTAAATAATATTTGTGCTTTTGCTAGGATTTTTGTGTTTTGGTAGAGTATTGAGATATTGCCCAATTTTTTGTAGTTTTATATTGAGTTCTGTACTGTGTTTTGACTCATTGTTTAGTGAACTATAAATTTTGGATCTGTTGAGTAGATTTTGAGTACAAGTCATAGTATTGGTTAGAGCCTGTGTGTCGTACATGCTTGGGAGCACCAAAGTGTGTTGCTGTGTTGTTAAAACAAATGATGCTTCTGGCTGTTAAGTTGGAGTTCTTAAAATAAATGCCAAAATAATTTTTTCGAAGCGTTTTTTGATGTTGTTCTTATATTTGTAACTTAGTGCTACACTACAACTTTTTCATATTTGGGTTTGAAAATCAACTCAAAGGCATTCCTTTGTTACCTGGTTTTTTTTCTCTGAAGATTGACTTTTATTATTGCCCGACATCTTTACAGTTCTTGTTATAAAATTGTTATTTGAAAATTAAGAATACTACCTGCGCTGCTTGCATTACGGTTTGGGAGAGATACTGCCATAGTATTTAACAAACATGATTAGTATTTAAAAAATAATGTCTGCTCTAGAAATGTCCTGTCTTCAAAATTTACCAGGAGTAAGCATGTGACACTCCTTTTGGTTGAGAAGACGAGGGATTGATAATGATTTTTTAGACAGATGAAACAAGGTGATATTTATAGGCAGCTATTTCATATTTTGTTAATAACAGCGGCATTTTTCATTGTGATGTGGATCTTGGTGAGGTATGGATGATGAGGAATTGCTGCATCTCTTGGTTGAATAGGTTCATGGTGCAGTTGAAGGATGCCGAGAAGAAATTGAATGTCTCAGACAACAATTGGAGAAGGCTCTTCAAGACAAACAAGAAATTGAGGTGAGCAATATGTCTAAAGTTTTATGGATGTTGAGAAAAAAAATCAAGTATAGGTGATGTAGATTACTATGAATGAAAAATGAAATTTTACTTCACAAGATAGCATTAGTGGTTCTCTCTTTCCGGTGTCTATTCAAATTGTATTGTAGATTGTAATTGGCTATCTCTGAATGTTCTATGTTCTATTTCTTGCAATAGTGGTAACATATTGCATGTATAAAAACTATGCTATTGTTTAGTTTTTTAGCGTGTTTGTTTTGTTACTGTTGATAATCAGACCAACTGAAGAATTCAATTGGAAATATCTCTGTCATTTTGGAATGTCTTTGTTCGCGATTATTCAATTATCTGCATTTGTCCACATCTCTATTTTTGATGCAGGAAGAATTCTCTAGTATAATGTGATGTAATGTGGGTTTGCCTAAACATATCTTGTGGTCTGTGTTAAAAGTCACTCAACTATTTCTACACATAAATTTGAAAAAAGTATTTCAAAAATTGGTCAAAAATTTATTTGGGCTATTCAACCATTCAATGTTTTTTCAGAATTTACGAAATGAAATCCAGAGAGTTGTGAAAAAATATGTCGCTGCTAGCATACCCCCAAGATAGCAATGAACCATCTAATATTGAAATTTTCTCACTATTAAGATTTGGGAGAAGCTTCACATTTGCATTATATAAATATTTTCCTCCAGTCGTGTATCAATTTTGAAGTGTTAAACTTATTGTTGGCTTAACCCTTCTATGTAAATGGACGTAAATAAAGAATGCTCTTCTTTCAGAGAGCGAAAAGGGAAATTCGTTCACGAAAACAAAATTTATTCATGCCTTAATATTGATTATCTTTATATTGAGAATAATGCTAAGCTCGGTAAAACTTAGATCCCTGTAATGCCAAAAAGAGTTGAAGGTAGAAAGTATACTGAAATATATGCACACTGCTTAATTTTGGAATAGTATTATAAGACAAGTTCAATGTATGTGTAGTGGTTTGAAGAAAGTCAAGCATTTTTTTGGTGCAGGGGTGAATAGAAAAGGATGTTGATGAGAGTAGCCCAGGTAGGTACTTTTGGGTAGGTCTAAGTGTCTAGACATGCAGAAGTTGTCTAGTTGACCTTTAAACCTAGCAATTATTTTAATTATTAAAGTAATTTCTTTTTATGAGGAAAAGTGAGTTTATTCTAATGAAATGCAAACATTATTTGCTATTAGTGAATTGCATGAATCTCAATTGTTGATCTCAAGTGATATTGAGATTTAATCTCAACTGTCAGTCACTTTGAATATTAGGGTTGTGGATACGGTTAATTATTCAAACTCATAAAAGGAAGGCTAAGTAAGCGAGAGGAAAAATGTAGTGATTACCAACGTGAAATTGTGGCATCCCCAACTAAATATACTTTGCTAAGTATAACCCAGTTTTGAAATTTTGACAGTAGGGGCGAATGTTGGCGACTCGGATAACTTAGGAAAAGTGGGTGGAGTAGAGCGCACTTCAATTTTGGAGGCAGGGAAGTCCATGCGGATTAGGAGAAAGGAAAATCGAAATGTTAGTGGAATGTGGTGGGCACCAAGAAGGCTGTTCGAACCACCAAGGGAGGAGATCAAACTATTGGAGAGTGGGGAGTTTTACCCCCCACTTGTAGGTAGTATGCATAGGTGGAGATTTTTCTCATAGATGTTCCTCAACAGGCAGCCAACAACCCGTTGCAGCGACCTGATAGCTCAATGTGTCATTATCTCTGCCACTTGAGCCGCCCATATGGTCCCTTGCCCATCTGTTATGATCGTATATTTGAAGGTAGGCCTTCCGACACTAAAGGTATGGCTTTTCATTGGTATAGTTGAGGAATTTTCCTTTCTTATCATGGACACTTTTGGGCACGGATTGGTGGAGTTATTTGATGAACAAAGTGGGCCTGGTCTATTCTTTTGTCTCCTCCTTCCGATTTGGTGGTTAGCCTTGTATCCTAGTCCCATGGGACCTCCTTTACTAGCCATTAGCTTTAGGGTTTGGACTACATGGGAGATCTCGATTTTGGTTGCATGGTCCCACTTTCCGACACTAGATACATCACTCCCCTCCACTCATCTTAACCCCATTCATCTCTTTCCCCATGTTATGAATATAATTCATAACCATTAGCTAAATAAAATAAATATAAATGTTAAATTATTAAATATTATTAGGTTAATTAGTCATTAAATTAAGTGAAAAGGCATGTCTAAAAGTCATGCCCATTCACGAAAGGTCACCTGCTGAGGTATAAAAGCAGGGGCCTCATTGTACATTCAAATCATCTTATACATTTTATATATATAATAAATTATTATTTTAAATACCTCTGTGTATTTTTAACAATTAAATCTACAAGTTATCAGCCTTTTGTGTTTCAGCATAGTTTTTATGCTACAGTGGTATTGGAGCCATGGCTCTCGATATAATCATGAAGGCTTTTGAACGTAGTTTGCCGCACAATGTGCCATTACGTTCATATCCTGATTACGTTGATCAGTTTAGTATTCAAGAAACATTTCAGCGATTAGAAAAATCATGTGCTGAAGTTTCAACATGTCTAAAGAAAAGTCTTGTAGAAAAAGACAACGAAACTCTGAATATAAATGATATGGACATTGAGAGTGAAAATGAAGAAGCTGAAAATGATATGAAAAAGAAAGTTAAAAATGAAGTTCTGGCGAAGATGTCTTGTGACGAAAGTAACAAAAAAGAAGGCATGAAGTCCAAAAAAGGGCACGTTGAGGCCCCATTGATGGAAATTCCCACTAAGGATGTAGAAAGTTTATGTAAGCTGATTCCTATGAATCTTGTATCAAACGAGTCAAGGTTTTTGTAGAAAATGAAAAGGATGATCAAATTCAGGAAACCGATGTGCCAGAACGGTTTCAATTGTTTCAGGAGATATCACGGCCAGTTCTGCACAATGAGAATACAGTACCTGAGGCAAAATGGATATATGAGCAAGCGTTTGGCTCATTAGCTGTACCAATGTAGACGGGATTTCAACATATAGCAAAACTAGATGTTACGTGTTACAGATGTTTCATGATAAAAAACTAGAAGTTCCATTTATTGCTATGTATCGGAAAGAAAAGTGCCTAAATTTGCTGCGAGATGAAGAACAGAATTCAACAGACAATGAAGACAAATATGAAAAGACTAAATTCAAATTGAAAATGTATAAGGCATTATGGGCAATACAACTGTGGGATAGGAAGTGGATTTTGCTTCAGAGGAGGAAGAATGCTCTTAAAACATCTTATGAGAAGTGTGCTGCAGAAGAAGCACAGAGAGATGAAAATAAATTGAATATACTAGAATCGGTTTTACAGTCCCTTGTTAATGCAGAGTTTGAACGTATTGTCGATGACAGTGATACGAAGTTTAACTTGCATTTTCCACTTGATGAAGTTGAGGTAGAGGAAGGTCAATTTAAAAGACCAAAACGCAAATCTTTGTACAACGTCTGTCGCAAATCTGGATTAGGAGGTCTGTCACATAAGTTTAGTCTCAGTTCGGAGAAGCTAGGCGAGAATCTGCAGTTAATGTACAAGAAACATGAAGTTGATGATGCCAGTGTGACACCAAAGGAAGTGGGTGCTGAATTTTCTATTAGAGAATTCAGTGATTCTCAGTTAGTACTTAAAGGTGCCAGGCACATGGTAGTTGTAGAAATTAGTTGCGAGACAATTGTTAAGGAATATGCTCGACATAATTAGCTAACGAGGATTTTAAGGTGTTGCCAAATAATGGGTCGAAGTGAGCAAGATGAATTAACTGCTGCTTAGATATTTTATCCATGCATGCAATCTGCAGATTTATTCCTTTTGAAGGCTGATATCTGTTAGCTAGGCATGGATCAATGTAAAGTAAATGTGCTGGCAAGGGAGTTTTGCGATGATACAAAAAGAAAGTTCAAGCCAATTATATTATCTTATCACATGCTATCTGGATTACAACAAGGACAAGAGAAGATGTCAAAGAGTGATCCTATGTCTGTTATTTCATGGAGGATGAAGGGACTCATGCTGACAGTCGTATTGATGTTGTTGTTGTTGTTTTTTTTATTGTTCTTTCTTTCTTTTTTAATTCTGTATCCTTCTCTGGCATCACTTCTTGGAATTGAGAGACTCCGACACTGCTTTACTACATGGCTTCTTTTAGAACAAGTTCTCAATCGGCACACTATTGCAACAAAGAATGTGATTTCGTCCAAGCTTGGATATGGCAAGCATCAAGTACCTGTGCAGGAGGATGCCAAGAAGAAAACAGATGGGATTTTTGCAGATCATGATGACAGGGTTCAGGAAGAAGGGGACAAAAGCCTCGCACACAAGATATATGAAACAACTTCTGCAGCCAATAACGTAGCTTCCTCGAAGCTTGGATATGGTAAACAAGAAGATCCTCTTGTGGAAGAGGAACCGGAGTGGAAAACGATGGAAAAGTATGAAGAATATAGTGATCGCTCCTCAGCACTAGAGAAGTGTTTGAAGATTCCGTGTAAGCTCTGCGCCCAAAATGTTCCCGTAGTTATTGAGCTTATTGTGAATGCGCGCCACAACCTGGCTCTGCACCTTTCGAATCTGATTATGAAGTTTGCACTGTTGGATATTCCACAAAAAAAGGGGAAGGCTTCTTCTTTCAGCGACAAACACTTGCTGTATGTCATGATTATCAATAAATACATCTTAGTAAGCACTGTCAGGGAGGGAATGTCGCCCGAAGACATTAAGGTTGTGTTTGAATTCGCTATGAGCTCTTTGCCTGCTCGCTCCCTCTTCAAAGGCCGTCCAGGGATGAAGGAATTGAAGAGCGAAGTGGAAGACCATATTCCTCCCTCGTCCTCGTCACTGCCTATGCCCCTTGAAGCCATGACACGTGTAGGATTGGTGAGACGAATTTTCAAGGTTTTGGAATATGCAACGCTCCTGTATTTGGAAAAATTGGGTCGTCAGGATAGGTGGCTTGCGAGATGTGAGTTAATGTCTCCGGAAGCCAAAGGGCTTGTATGTATGAGGTGTTTTGAGATTCTTGAATACCTAAGCACGACAACCATAGGCCGTCTACAGATTGTGACAATGATCAGCTGTAGTGATTACAGTTACTTGTCAATTGTCTACTAAGCTCTTTTGACGCACATATTGCTTCGCAAGGAGAGCCATGTGATACCCACAATAACCATGATCTACAACGTGTTGAAAAATGATCGATATATTTCAATGCTGCAGAGACTGGAGAGTGTGCGTGACCCCAACTATCTGATATTCGCACGTCTGGTTCATGATGACCACCCTAGGGTGATTGAGATTGCAACCGAAATATTTAACGCCTATGCTAAAATAAAAACGGAATAGGCAGAGCCCCCTCTCTAGAATTATTGATTTGTAATGTAAATTTGTGGTGGCCAAAGGGGCCTTGATGGAGCCAGCGAAGCCATGGGTTAACATAGTAGGAACCTTGGTATTAACGCCAGAAGATATGGGGAGTCACGGTATCGGTCAATCGTCATCCGTCACCACGTTAGCACCTGTAAAAATCAAATTAAACAACGCTAATTAAATGGATGCCATATACTATATATTGTGGTTAATAATATATATATATATAATATATATATATATATATATATATATAATCTATTATTATAAAAAGAAATATAATATAATAAATTGGAATTATAGAGTATAAAAATAAAATATATATATATATATATATATATATAATATATATATTATTTAAAAAAGAATAATTAATAATAATAAATTGGAAATTATAGAGTTATAAAAATAAATAATATATATATTTATATATATATAATATATATATATATATATTATATATATAGAAAAAAATAGACTCGAAAAAAAAATAGTACTCGAAAAAAATTCAATATTATTAAAAAAAAAGTCCAAGGAAATAGTACTAATAAACTAACAAATGAATATTAATTAAAAAAAAATAGTACTGATAAGCTATCTTGACGAATCAATGAACCAAGTTGTATACATCGACCAACAACCAAGTGAAGAAAACCCCAGTTTTAAAGCTTTGAGGACCAAAGCTTCCGAAGGGAGAGGCTATGTTATGAATATAATTTCATACAAATAGCTAAATAAAATAAATATAAATATTAAATAATTAAATTATTATTTAGGTTAATTAGTCATTAAATTAAGTGAAAGGCATGTCTAAAAGTCATGCCCATTCACGAAGGTCACCTGCTGAGGTATAAAAGCAGGGGTCCTCATTGTACATTCAAATATTTTATACATTTTATATATATAATAAATTATTATTTTAAATACCTCCGTGTATTTTTAACAATTAAATCTACAAGTTATCAGTCTTTTGTGTTTCAACATAGTTTTTATGCTACACCCCATCTAGGTCCACATGTGTCCATTGGGTCCACATAGGGTTAGCCTCCCCCTCGCCTTGGTGACACCTTGGGTGGGGCTTGGAATGATGCCTAGAAGGTTGGTGCAAGTAAAAAGAAAACAAAGGCATAATTTGGCCACTCTCAACATGAGATGTACCACAAAATGCAAAAGATGGTGGGGACATTGTTATGAATATAATTCATAACAAATAAAATAAATAACAGTAATTGTAAATAATAAATAATCAAATAATGATTATCTTAAATAGTCATTAGTTAAGTGGAAAGGCATGTCTAAAAGACGTGCCCAATCATGAAAGGACACCTGCCTAGGTATATAAGTAGGCCCTCATTGTAACCATCATCATCTGTTGTACATTTGATATATTAATAAAATATTATTTACAAATACCTGTGTATTTTACATTTTAAGTCAACAAGCTACAATTTACCCGCTGCACAATATGCCATTACGTTTATGTCTTGAAACCATTGAGCAATTTAGTAAAATTTATGAAGCATTTAAGCAATTAGAAAAATCGTGTGTAGAAGTTACACGATGTCTAAAGAATAGTTATTCAGAAATGCATAATAAGGAAGATGATAGCGATGGTGAAGAAACGAAACAATGAGAATAAGATTTTGATCAGAATGATGATAAGGAAAATGAAGAGGTAATAATGATGAATATGAAAATGGTATTATTGAAAGAGAGGAATCAAAAAGGGGAGAGATTGAAATTGGATGCCAAAATCAAATAAACTTAGTCTTCCTTGCAAGCACCACATATGGAATTCCCACCGCCATTAGGTCCTGTCGCATATCTCTAGGCAAGATGTGTGCATTCCCACTTCCACCCTAGGCATACGAGCCAATTTTTGTCTGAGAACCATCCCCAACTTTCCAGGCTAGTCCTTTATTTATAATGCCAAAGGAGCAGGAAATGGCTTTCCAAATGCTCGAAGCCCCCTGGATTTTGTGGCTGTGGCTACGAATTCAGTCAGATATTGATATGGGATGGATGTACTTGTTGTATATGATGTCCTTCCACAAGCTTTGCTATCCCATATTTGCTTCGAGGTCTTTTGTGAAGTCCAAGGGTTCGTTCAGCCCCCATCCACCCCATTTTTTAGGCTTTGCAATCCTTTCCCATTTAACCCAAGCAAAGGTTTTTCCGGCATTTTGACCCCGCCGAAGAAATCTGCAGCAAATCTGCTAGATTCTAAGAAGAATGCCTTTAGGTATCCATGCCAGGGACATCTAATAGAACTGATTTTACTTGGGTGAGCCTACCCGCATGAGAGAGCCATTTCTGCTGCCATATATTTATTCGGTTTTCAATTTTTGCTAGCAACAACGACAGTCTGCAATACAATACCCATTTGGCTTTAGCCTGAAACCCAAATATTTCAGTCCTGAATCCAGATCCTGCTTGACGAAACCGAAATGCTGGGAGGGAAATCTTTGTTCATTTTGAAGACATGGGTTAAAAATGATAGTTGATTTTTCATAGTTCGACTCCATACATGTGGCTTTACAAAACAGAGATAGAATTGACTTGAAACAAGAGGTATCACGATAAGAGCCATTTAAGAAATTAAGAACATCATCTACAAATAAAAGATGTGAGACAAGTATCCTGTCAATGATTTCAACCCCTTCCAGGGTTCCATTGGATCTTGCTTTTCTTAATAACCTGCTGAGTCTTTCCATAATCAAAAGAAATAACAACGGGGAGAAGGGGCATCCCTGTTTAAGACCTCTCTCAGCATGGAAGAAAACTGAAGCTGCCCCATTGGTTAGGACACTGAAGAAAATAGAAGTGAAACAACATACTATCCAATTGATGAACTGTTGAGAGAAACCGATGTGGGTAAGCATGAGTTGTAGATGGTTCTAGCTCACTCTATGAAAAGCCTTGGGAAGGTTGATCTTAATGATAACAACTTTCTTGGAAAGAGTTTTAATTGAGTGAATCGTTTCTTGGGCAGTGCGTATAGATTCATGTATTTGACAGTGGCTACGGAAAGCAAATTGTTCTTTTGAGTTCATCCTAGAGAGGATTGGCTTAATATGAAGGGCGATAATCTTGGAGGTAATGTTGTAAACACAATTGCAAAGGGAGATGGGCCTAAAGTCATCAAAGGTTTGGGGCTTGTGCACCTTAGGGATGAGGGCAAGAAAAGTAGAATTGAAAGCCTCTGACATCCTTCCTGATGTTCGACAGTCCTCAATGGCTAGCAGCAGGTCCTGCCCAATGAGTTCAAAAAAAGTGGTGTAGAATTCTATTGGCCAACCATCAGGCCCTGGTCTTTTGTCTTTGCTGAAGCCTTTTATTGCTGCTTCCATTTCTGCCAAGGTGACCGGTTGATTTAGAGCCTGTCTTTCCTCATCCTCAACAAACCGAGGCATAATTTCCGCAACCCGAAGGATTTCAGCTATATTTGTCCCCCTTGGGTTCTTATAGATGTTTGAGAAGTGACTAACTCCCATGTCTGCAAACTGGGCGAAAGAGATGGCCTCTCTGCCTGTGTAGTCTTTCAGTTCCCAGATTGTGTTAATTGATTTTCTATCCCTGGCACATTGTTGATTTTTTTTTGTATTTTCATCTCCCGGCTTCAACCATAAAGCTATGCTCTTTAAGTGACAGGTCTCCTCAATCCTTCTCATTAGCCTGATCTTTTCTTTCTCTAGGTTTCTGAGATGATCCTTTGATTGAAGGGAGGCATAACTGGACAGTCCCAATGATTCAAGAAGTTTTAGCTCTTTTTCAATCTTGTTTAGCTCCTCACCTTGCCTTTTCTGCTTGGCCTTAACCTAGATGATAGTTGTTTCCTTTAGACGAGCTAGGTTGTTTGATATGACCGTTGCTGGGGGAGGGGGCAGATTCCCAATTATAGTGAGTCTAGCAATCCTTAACAATAACATGAAAATCATCCTTGCGGAGCCATGCGACATTAAATTTAAATGGGGATCTAGGTTTGAGGTTTGCATCCTCGATTTCCAAGAAAATCGGGGAATGGTCCGAGCATCACCCCGAACCAACCCATTGAAGAATATGTGCGAGGCGATTTAATAAAGAGAATTTGATTAGGAAATGATCAAGCCTTCGAGCCAGGGTGTTCTCCCCTGTTCTGCAGTTCCTCCAGGTTGGCATGATACAAGACAAATCAATGCTTATAAGGCCATGGCCATGCAGTAGGTTTTCAAAAAACCCCATTAAAACATCTCACTAGGCCCTGTGGCCCCATGACTCAGCAAGCCCAAGTGAGAAAGTAAGGTCACCCCCAATGATCAGGTTCTCAGCTTGCATAAAGTTCTCCTGAAGCAGATTCTCCCAGAAGACCTCTCTATTCTGACATGGCAAATAAATGTTTATAATCTTCCGGGGGATATTGAGCAAGGTGGAAATGAAATAAGCTCCCAAAACACCTTTTCCACCCTAGGCATTTAAGATCTTGATTGATTTTTTATTGAAACCAAGGGCACAACCCCCTGAACGCCCTCTCACATCCAAGAAAAAGAAATCCCAGTTTGGCAGGAAGGATTTTAGGGTTTTATGTACAAGGCGTCCATCCCTAGGGATTCTTGCAATGATAGGAAATCCAAATTTTCAAACAAACACAATCGTTTCAGCGCCAATTTTTTATCCAGGCTCGCCAAACCCCTCCAGTTGAAAGAGATGCCTTTCATGGGTCAACCTTTGCAAGGTTCCCCTTTGCTCTAAGGACTTGGTTTATGGGACTTTGTATACCTGAAGCCACCTCAAGGTTGGCCCTTTTGATAGCTTTGGAGAGACTATATTGTCTGCCTCGAGGGGCCTTGGGTGGAAGGGGAGGAGGGGGTGCGGGTCCTCATCCAGTCGAAAGGCATGGAGGGAGCAGGGATTGGATTGAAAATTGTATTGGTGGGAGGTACCAGAGGCTGAATTCCCAGAGGGCTCTTGAGAGAGTTCATGATGGACTGTAGAGCAGGGGGTACTGAGGATGGGCACAGGGGCAGAGGCCACAAGGCAGATGACAGGGCTCAACTTACCAGTATTAGAAGCAATATTCGAAATACAAATTGAAGATGCAGAAACAGATGGCATACAATCATTTGTAAATTGAGGATGGAGGGGAGAAGAGGTACCCGAAAGACCATTGTTCTCCTTGGCGCGTGCTCTGGTAATCGGGGCTTCCATGGCCCAAATGTTCGACTCAGACCTCATAGAAGTCTTCCCGTCCCAACCCTGTCTCAAGCTGCCCTGAAGCATGTTGACATCCTCCATCCCCACCTCTGTTTCAGTGCAAGCTGTTGCGAAACATTTTGGGGGATTCGGCCTTCGCCCAATGGCCAAGGGACAAGATTTGTAAAGGTGGCCAACCTCCTGCCATCTCTGGCACTTTAAGGGGATGCCCTTATAATCTAGCTCCTGCCAGCGCATAATGTCGCCCATCTAAAAGCAATAACTTTCCACCAAGCCCTCTCTTGTGACAAGGTGAACCAAGATTCTAGACATTGCCAAAATCCGCCAGTCCATATACGATCTGTCATGATCAAGATATGTGCCCAAATCGTTGCCTATCACCCAAAAAATGTCTTCGGACAGTGGGAGTCCTGACAGATGAACCCATATCGGCTCTGCACCTAGGCTTTCCTTCTCTGGGTCGAAAAGAGGTGTCCAATGTTTGAGGAAGACGTGGATCATTTCCTGATGCCAAAAGCGAGTCAGTACCCAGTTCACTTGATCCGGCTCTGAGAAGATAAGGGCAAACCAACCCGTAGACATTGACAAGACCGCATGAAGCTTTTCTGGTACATTTCCCCATACTTCCATTGTCCATCTCTTCAATCGACCCGAAGAGTAATTTCTACCTCGGACTCTGCCCACTAGGACAATACTTTCTGTCAATGCCGCTTTATCCATGCTAACTCCTTCCCCAAAAACTAGTATTCGACCCCTTTCTCTTGCTTTGGAGAGCTTGGATTTCTTGCCAGACTTCTCCTTTGGGCCTAGGTCAGAGGGTTGTTGTCGATTGACCTCCATCGGTTATCATCTGATTTCGAGGCACTGGTCTAGTCCCCTTCAACTTCCTTGATCGCTATGCCGTCAAAAAACTCGAAGGGTAGAGGGTTGCTTCCAGGTGAAATATTTGGGAAAACTTCCGAGTAGGGTTTGGGTCTGCTAATAGGGATGTGCGCTGTTCAACCGAAACGTTGGTGCCAAGACCCAGTCATTCTGACCTTGCTACCGGGAAACCCTCCATGTTTTGAAAACCATCCGCATGTTGGTTTTCCTCACTATAGGTGAACAATTCTAAAGGCGACGACATAGCGAAACCGCCGCAGCCGGTTGAGTGAGGTTTAGACCCTGCGATGACTCTTCTATGTTAGCCATGTCTAACCCTCGCTCGCTTACTTGATCTTCTAGTGGAGGGGGTGAAGCTGGTCTAAGGCGAACTTGAGACAATGGGGGCGACTCCACCCAGATGTCCGAGTGTGTAAGACTGTTCGAGGAATAATCAGCTAATTTTTCCTCAAAATCCTCCTCCATTCAGGTAAACCACACTAAACACAGCTTGAAAGGGGTAATGGATCGCTTTGTCTTGGAACAACGCGAGAAAACCGGGTCAAATTGTGTGAAAAATGCCTTGTAACCGCCGTCAGTAGATCTAGAAGCCTCTCCCTTCCAACTGCCATGGGTATCACTAGAGCTTTCTGCCCATAGAGGAGCCGCAACAAGTTATTAAGGTAAGTGGGAGAATGGTTGAAAACAAAAAACATTCTCTACAAAGCTCTTTTGACGCACATATTGCTTCACAAGAAGAGCCAAGTGATACCCGCAATAGCCATGATATACAATGTGTTGAAAAATGATCGATATATTTCAATGCTGCAGAGACTGGAGAGTGTGCGTGACCCCAACTATCTGATATTCGAGCGTCTGGTTCATGACAACCACCCTAGTGTGACTGAGATGGCAACCGAAATATTTAATGCCTATGCTAAAATAAAAACGTAATAGACGGAGCCCCCTCTCTAGAATTATTGATTTGTAATGTAAATTCTTGGTGCCGAAAGGGGCCTTGATGGAGCCAGCGAAGCCATGGGTTAACGTAGTAGGAGCCTTGGTATTAACGCCGTAAGATATGGGGAGTCATGGTATCGGTCAATCGTCATCCGTCACCATGTTAGCACCTGTAAAAATCAAATTAAACAATGTTAATTAAATGGCAAAACCCCTCCAAGGGGAAAGCCCATAAACTTTTCTCTTCTTAGAATTTGCTTCAAATGAGATACAAAGACCAAATACGTAGAACAAGTCCTTCTCATAGTACCAAGTCGGCCCTTTCTCAAGTCCATCCTTTATTCAACACCAAACTGCCGCACCTTGCAACTTCTCCCTGCTAGCTACAACACTACTACTTGACCTGCAACTTCGACCCTGCAATTTCAATCTTGAAGCTTCCAAGGAAACCCTAGATCAACTGCCTCTTGGGACCATTTTGGAGCAACATAGATCCTCTTAAGCTCAACGAGGTGTAGATTAAGTATCCTTGTAGTTACAAGATGCAACACTTTGTCCTCCTACAACTCGGACCTACAACTTCAGCCTCTTCCTGTAGCCCGAAAACCCTAGAATTTTTGCATGTGTGAGAGAGATAGAGCCCAGAAACAATAGATTCTGTCCTTCGAACTTTTCCTTGACTTTTGCTCTTATAATTCTTTCTTCCCAGCTACAGATCGAACTCTTTCTTGATAAATCAAACTTGTGAGTGATTGTTTCTCAAATTGGGTCGAACTACTCCTTTATATAGCTTTTTCAAGGGTTGAATTCTCTCCTTTAGTCCAACTTGATAATCCCATGGTTGAGTTGTACTCTTGGAGATTCCACGACTTTCTAGAGTAAAAATAATTCTTTTTACAATTACAAATTGCTCGTAAGGGTCTTATAAACATGATGTTGACTCCATTGACTCATGACAATAAATCCTAAGACCCAACAAACCCTAAAAGCATAAAGAACATGCTTTTACCTAGAAGACCATCAATAATGAGCATGAAATCCATGCTTTAATAATAATAATTTTCTTTCTTCTTTTCTTGTTTGTTACATAGGGGACATATTGAAATGAGTAAAACAATTAGGAAGATCGAAGTGAGTTACATTTCTCATCACTCTGTCTTAACTAGGGAGGTATTCATAATTGTACAACTAGTACAACATCATATGTCAAACTGAAGAGGTCTCAAGAAGAGTCGGATTGATCAGCCATACTGTAAGCATCATCATCATGACCAACACTGTCCATGAGGCTTAGCTAGACAAGCTCTACTTTAATCAAGAGCATTATGCTGTGAGACTTTACATGTGATACCACACTACCTCTACAAGTTGCATTCCCCGTTCGGATGTCTACAAGGTATGTCTCTTTAGGACTATTCTCTATTCTTATGTTGGATCTCCATGTTGAAAAATCTAGGGCATCAAGCTTAGGTGATTTCTCTTCTTTTGGTAACTGCTTGTGAATTCTTTTTTATTTCTTTAAATTAGGATCTTCTCTTTACTTAGGTTATTATTGTGTTCTTCATCAAAGAGCTAACAATGCATAAACAAGAAAGAGACAAGAGACACAGAATAAAGGAGATCATCCAAGGCCAAAACCTGTCCAATTTGAGAGGAAAATCCAAACAAATTCTTCTTCTTATAGAGATTTCAAATGACGAATATCATGACTAAGACTCTTGACCTATTTCCCACTCGAAGACCAAGACACAAAGCTTCCTCCTCTTCCTTGAGTCAACAATAGTCAAACTGTTAGTTGCGTCCTCTTTCTCGACTATCCTTTTGATTTTAGTCCCTTGGTTCAACACTGCAATTCTCGGCCCTATTTTAGAAACCCTAGTTGAGGTATATGAGAGAGAAACACTTTGATTCCCTTAGCTCTAGATGGAGAACTTCTCTCCTTCAACTCGACTTGAGAATCACCTTGTTTTTCTCCCAAAACTGTCCTCCCACTATGACTGTGGTATCTCAGCCCTTCCTGTAGTAGACAACTTGTAATATCGCACGTGTGGAAGAGTTTAGCCCTAAAACAGATCCAAATGAACTTGGTTATCTTGCTCCTTCTTCGCTTGATGATAAGAGTTCTCCTTTTGTGATCTTCGCACCTTTTCTCACTCAGATTGCCTTGACCAAAAAATGTGTTCTCCAAATGACAGGCGAGCTGCCTTATTTATAGTGATCTTCCCATCAATTAAGCCGACATCTCTTAGAGCCAATGCCGAATTGCCTTTCTAGAGATATCTTTAGGCCGACTTGAAGAAGGTGCTTGAGCTTGGTCTTGGAGGGTTTCTTAATGACTCATTTACATATCTAACATGGCCAATAGGGGTCTTCCGTACATGACACTGACACAATAGACTTTTATGACACAATGATTCATCCTAAAGGCTCACAATGGGAGCCCTAACTAAAAATAAAATTCTTGATCATGAAACCCATGATTCAAGCATTACAAAAATAATTTTATTTTTCTTCTTTTCATCAATTTACATAAAATCATAATTACACGTCTTTATGAAGACCGAACCTAGTTACACTTTTCAACACTCCAATCTTGATTCCTCAAAGAATATTGATCCTCTTTGACCACTCTTCTCTTGGATACCTGTCATATCCTCGAAGAGTGTTAGTACCTTTCCTTTCTTAGATGTTTTATCCTGAAGGAAACCACATATGCTTATCCAATCCTCCACCATTCTCTGTTCATGACCTTCACTTAGACGTATGATTATTAGTCCTAGTCAAGTGCATGACACATGAAGACGAGAATGCTCATGTGATTTTCAAGATCACTCCCTCTCAACTAGAGAGTACACCCTTTTTCTTCCTTTAATCTTGAGAATAGAACCTTGCTACTATACAAGGAGACTCTTTTACTCCCTCTCAATATTAGAGGAGATCTTAGACTTCCTTTCTATTTGGGAAGTCACCATCACAAGCGTTATAGCTTGTCTTCACAAGAGTATCAACTACCAGTTCTCCATAGATTCTCGACTCCCACTTTCCTCTGTATGATCGAGCTTTCTTTCTTTCAAGGTATGATGGAGCCACTTTCTCTTTTTGATCTTGTGACAAGTTTCAGGCCAATCTTCTTGCTCATTAGTTTCTTCTTTGGAATGAAGGCATTACATTGAACCTTCCCAATCTTCAAGTTGATCATAGCTTCTTCTTGAAAGTGATCTTCCTTTGAGTTATTACCCACCATTTGTGGGTAACACCCATATGAGAAATTTTTTTAGATTGTCTTTAGTTGGCAACCAACAACCTGTTGCTGCCACCAGATAGCTTGATGTGCCATCATCTCCACCCCTTGAGCCAACCATTATGCATCCTCGCCCATCTGTCATGATCGTATGTTTGAAGGTGGTCCTTCCAACCCCTAAGCTATGGATTTCATTATGTAATTGAGTATTTTGGCTTACATAAGATGGCCACTTCTGGCCATGGATTAGTGGGGGGATTGGGCTTGGTTTCTACTCTTGACCCCTTGTCCAATTTGGTGGTTAACCTTGTATCGTAGTCTTGTGTGATCTCCTTTATTGGCTACTAGCTTTAGGATAGACACTAAATGGGAAAATCCCGATTTTGGTTGCGTGGCCTCACTTTCCGACGCCACATACATCACTCCCTTCCTCTCATTATAACCTCTTTTAACATATCTCCCATCTGGGTCCACAATGAGTTAGCCTCCCCATCCCCTTGTCCAGAACTTGGGTTGAGCCTGGAATGATGCTTTGAAGCTTGTGTTGAAAAATGTGTAACTAGGTTCGGTCTTCATAAGTATGAAATGTACACTTGTAAATTATAATATGAAAAGAAATTATTATTATTAATGGAGCATGGGTTTCATGCTCAAGTTCTTTTATTTTATAGGTCAAGCACCCATTGAGTGCTTCTAGGGTTTGTCATAGGTCTAAGAGTCATTGTCATATGTTGAAGACCCTAATGGGCACGTTGTATCTTGCAAAGAAAAAATATTTTTGTCTTTTAAGTGTCGAAATACTCTCCAAGATCAAGTTGGCCTAATTGAAGAGCCACGTCTACCCCTTGAAGAGGCCTATATAAAGAGAGGAAATCGTCCTCGAAAGAAGCACTCACTCATCTCTTATTTTATGCGAAGAAGTTGATGAAGAAGAGTTCGAACAAGAAGGACGAAGATGAGGTCGAAGAAAGACGAAGTGTTTGGGCTAGTTCTCTCTGCCACATGCTAGACAAAGCTAGGGTTTTTGCAGAAGGTTATATCTAGTTCGAACTTGGAAGGAAGAGAAGAAAGAAGGCACACGAAGGTCACTAAGGGTATCTCTCTAGTCCTAAGTCAGAACGAAAGGTAAGCGAAGTGAAGAAGAAGTCTCTAAGAAGAAGATCAAAGTTTTCAAGGGTGGCAGCAACAATTGCTAGGTAGACAAAATTTTGGATCTGCAATATGAGATCAAAGCTCTTATAGCAAGATGCTGAGTTGGTGGTTAATCTTGATCTTTGGAGGGTATTGGTCTGAGTCACAAGGTCTTGGTATTCTTCAATTGAAGAATCTCTAAGAAGAGAAGAGATTTAAGGGTTTTCTCCTCAAGAGGAGGGGTTTTGGCCCTCACTTGCAACATATATAATGTGTCACTATTCTTATTGTTTTGGTAGTTATTTGATGTACCTGACATTATAATAATAAGGAACAAAGCTAATATGGAAAAATGTAGCACAAACATTTATCAAGTTAAAGAGAATTAACATATTCATTGTCTTATTGAATTCTCAAAAGGTTGATGCAGCTAAAAGAAGGTAAAAAACACAATTTGGCCACTCTCAATAGGAAATGTACCATAAAATGCAAAATATGGCCGGGTTACACAAATTTAGCACGTGGGCAAAAGTTAACATGAGCTCTACCCTTTATCATTGCGGCCATCACCTTGCTTCTTAGGGCTCCTATATTGGCCCTTGTGATCATTAAGGAACAAATGATTGTCCCAACCTCTGATGGGCGATGAATTGCCCAACCTTAAGGGGGTAATTGCTGTTGTATCTTACAGATCATGCTCTCATGTCCTAGAGCCTCGAGCAGTTATAAAAGAAAAATCAATAAAAGACAAAAGCCATATGAACAAAGGTGGAAAAACAAAGGCCCGGGTAACTCATGTACCATGATTGCTTCTTCTTGTTGGTGTTTATAGCATCGGATGTGCTCTAGCCACGAAATTTGGTGGAAAGGCTAGAATGTATGAGATGTCCAAAACCTAGAAATTGTTTTTGGAGATGATTTAATTAGATTATTAACCTAATTTTAATGTTTCCCAAGTCTAAACTTAGGAAATCTGATTAATTAATCAGAATTAATTAAGTCAAGTTGAGAATAGTCTAGAAATTCACACAGATCGACTTCAAGATGATCCTAGCCCTTACTTAAGTTTTAATTTTGGCCATTGGTGCTCCAGTAGAGGATTATTAGAAGAAGTCGATGGGCACTCGATAAAACACTCGAGAAGTGAGTGAGGGTCAAGGACAATTATCCAGACGAAGTTTTCCAGATCTAGAGAGCCAACAACAAGTGGAAGAAGTGATCCATGCAGAAGCAACGCAAGGACTGTGCAGTAGCTAAAACAGAGGAGTTCAATTTAGCTGGGAAGGTAGTGGATTTAGCTTCTAGAGGCCGGGAAAGTCTTCCAGAAGACCAGTGAGTCACTTCCAGTAGCAGTGATAGGAAAGACGGCTTGCTAAGAGATTGCTCTAAGCCACATGTGTGAGAGGTAGCGCAAGGACTGCGTAGAGGGCCTACGCGGGGGTTTGGACGGCTAGTTTTTCAAGAGGAGCCAATCGCGAGATTGCTTGTGGAGCGAGAGAACTTCTTCTCTCTAATATTTTTTTTCGGATACTTGTTGTTTGGATTACCAGTTGGGCATCTATAGATTGTACTCAGATTTCATTGTTTCATAACAATAAAACCCTCATTTGTTGCATTGGTTCTCCCAAGTTGGGGTTTCCCCGAGAAATTTATTTGGTATTTGCCGTAGCAAACTGCAAATAAATTGTTAAATAAATTAACAATTAGGAAAATAATTTTGAGTTGCTGTGATAGATTGAAAATTTTCATATGGTATCAGAGCATGAGTGATCAACCAGGAACCTCAAAAGTAAAGAAGGGAATTTCGTTGTTCAGTGGGAAGAACAAGCTGAAATTTTCAAAGGCTACGTAGTTCATTGTCAGGCATACCAAAATGCTAGGCAGAAAAATCGAGTTGCCGAGGATAGTGATTCTAACAGTCAGAGGGAGCAACAAGAAAAATCGAGTTGCCCAAGATAATGATTCTAACAGTCAGAGGGAACAACAACAACTCAGATTTTCGCTGAGCAAATTCCTTGGTTGGACGCAGTGGGTTTTGCAGCATCAGAATCATCGTCTGGTGGAAGTGAAATGTCACACATAGAGGGAGATTTCTCCGAAGAGGATTTCTAGCCATGAAATTTGATTTTCCTAGTCGCAGATTAGCAGTAGGAACTATCAGATCTACACATTCCAGGAGGGAGTGCATGTTAATTTTAGGTATGTTCCATGGTTAGAGCAATTTATTTCAATTTTTACTATTAGCTCAATATCTTTTCCAGAGTAGCAATCACATCAACATTAAGGTAAACTGCAGATAGAACATAAACATAAATCGCAGAAGACAAGTCAAGACAAGAGGACACAAGATGTGATGCTAGCCGGGGACAAAGCCCAATGTGGGGAAACACTTGATCAATTCTTGTTATATGTTCTTCAATAGTTCAGTAGAGAGAGAGATAGTACGTTTACAACAGAAGTCAACACTTTGACTTATCTAGATAAGAGCATAGATCATCTCTAAGAAGATGATACATGAGATCAGTTGAAGAAATGTTGCTTCAACTGATTGTCGAAGGTGACTCCTTCACCTATTGTTGTGCTGCATTTCGTCATCATGCTGCACTTCACCGTGTTGCACCATGCTACACACATCATCACTGTGCTGCATCTCATTATGCTTCATTAATCATGACTGTACCCATCACTATACTGCATTATGTTCCATTGCTGCACCATGTTGCCATACTGACCTATGTGCTGGTTGCTTCTTGCTTGCTTGTTGCCTCTAGCATTCTTGTTATCCTTTGCATGCTCGCTGTTGCATGCTAGCTGTCCCTTGCATTCTAGTTGTAACATTGCATGCTTGGTGTATTTGCTGCTAAGTACCATACAACTATCCCAATGTTAGTTGGTTGTCCCTTGCATGCTACTCTCCTTCCAGGACAGATGCTTTGGTTGTTCCGGCAGTTTCGGCAATTTTCGCTGTTCTCAGAAGTTTCAGCAGTTCCGGCAATTCCGGCTATTCCCTGTAGTTCCGGCTTTTCCCTGTAGTTCCGGCAATTCCCGACAGTTTCGGCGTCTGCCCTCTGCATCAACTTTCTCGGCTGTTCCAGCAGTTTCGGCTATTCCTGGCAGTTTTGGCTATTCTCGATAGTTCCCACAGTGTCGACAATTCCTGCTATTCTTGGCAGTTCCGGCAATTCCCAACAATTTCGGCTATTCTTGGCAGTTCCAGCTATTCCCGGCAGTTCCGACAGTTTTAGCAATTCTGGCTATTCCCGATAGTTCCCAACAATTTCGGCTATTCCTAGCAGTTTCGGCTATTCTGGCTTCTGCCCTCTACGTCAGCTTCCCCGACTGTTCAGGCAGTTCAGGATGTTCCCGGCGGTTCAGGCTAATGCCCTCTAGATTAGGGCAGCCTATCCGTTAGGATTTCTCCTCCTACTAAAACTCAAAGACAATTAGAGAGGAAGAGATCCCAAGTGTGTTGAAATGACTTGAAGGCCACCTCTATTTACACTAAAACGTTGAGCACAAGTGGGGTTTATTTGGTTGCTGGCCGATTTTGACGAATTGTCTCATAACAAAAATAAATTCATATCTCCATGAATACTTATCGAAATTGGATGATCTTTAGATCAATCCTACAACTCTCGATGAGAAGGAACCAAGAAAAATATCAGCTTCCATTAATAAGATGACCCACATGGAGTTTGGCCCTAGTTCCTAATTTTAACACTCCCTCTCAACTACGGAGAACTCCATCCGCTGATCCATATGTCCGACTATACTATCTCAGCCATTAGTGCCCTGCACTGCTCTGCTCTACTACGTTGAACCATGAAGAAGAAGAATTGATCGAGAATGTCTCATACCATTCTCTATTGACCCGAAGTCAGTTTCATCTGAAGAGAGTGTGTCACATCACTCTTACTGACTCGAAGTTAGTTTTATTGATCCCAGATCAATATCGCAAGAGAGTGCCTCAAACTAGTCATACTGATCCCAGATCAGTTTCATTCATCCCAGATCAATGGAGGTCATCCTAGCATAGGGAGTACGTAGATACAACAATGCGTCCATCGATAGTAGTACTATGGTCCCTAACCCCATTTCCCTGCTCATTGATCAGATGAGGGGTACTTCTCATGAGACCTAGATTGCATGGGTAGGATGCCTCGACAGGATAACTAATCACCCTGTCCACATTAGAAAGAATCATCCTGCCCCAGAGTCGACACGAAAGTACTAATCATCCCAGCCCATGGGAGAACTAATCATCCTGTTTCACTCTTGCCACAAGAGAACTAATCATCCTGTTTCACTCTTGCCACAAGAGAACTAATGATCTCGGCCCACAAGAGAAGTAATCATGCTTTTCCACAGTTGCCACGAGAGAACTAATCATCCCGGCCCACAAGAGAACTAATCATCTTGTTCCACAGTCGCCACGATGTATCACAGGGGAGGGTGAGTCGCCTTGTGGTCCTAGAGCTCAATCGATGCAACATGCAGGACCCTTATAAGAAGGTCTCTCAATGACTTCAAGTCGTTCGGGAAAGTCACAGATTTGACCTTTCCCGGGGGCTTTGACAGAATGTCTGCGACTTGTACATCAGTCTCAATGCGATGGAGCCTCCTCGCTCATCGACTTACCATATCCCAGATAAGGTAGTATCTGATGTCTATCTGCTGGAGCAATCATCGAATACAGGATTCCTCAATAATCGAATCCCCCCTTTGGTTGTCACAGAGAATCACAGTGGTATTCATCATGTGTACAAACAACTCAATTAAGAGCTTTTGCAATCATGCAGCTTCACACGAGATCATACTCGTAGCTATGTATTCGGTCTCGGTGGTGCTTATAGCAACCAACTTCTACTTCCTGCTTATCCATGATATCGAAGCAGAATACAAAGAGAACTAGCATTGAGAAGTGCTCTAGTGATCCTCCACACTGCCTGCCCAGTCAGCATTCGAATAATCATGCAATTTCATATTTTTGGCAGTGTATCTCAATCCATGAGATATTGTGCCCCAAAGATATCTCAAAAGATTTTTGGCACCAATCCAGTAAGGCTCAACCAAATATGAGCTCACCATGCTAACTGCAAGACATATGTCCGAACAGAAGTTCAGCAAGAACAACAACACGAATGAGTTTATGAAACTCAGAGGCATTTCCCAAATCTGGTTCGACATCACTACCATATGAAATCTGAAAGTTAAGATCCTTCCACTACCTTATGAAATCTGCATTTTGTCAATCCACATCCGGAATCCAACTTCCTCTTACTTCTACAAATGAGAAGGTCTGCACCTGTTAGAAATAGGTCGTCCTCATAAGGTGCTGGTATGAGAGGTCTATCACCCACAACCTTCGAGTAATTGTTTGCATCGGTTTTACTCCTAGTGAATCTCAACTTCATCAGACAGCTATCAATCCTCTCATACTACGCTCGGGGTGTTTTGCTTCAAGCCGTAGAGGGATTTCTTCCACCTATTTACATGAGATTCCTGATCATGAATCTCAAACTCCTTGGGTTGTTCCAAACCTGAGGACCTGCTGGATGAGGGGAATGGTCCCCTTATAAGATTTTCGTTCAGTACATCTGAGACATGTATGTTCATGCTCTTCTTGAATTTAGGCATCCCTATCACCATCTAACTCACATCGGGTAGGGCCCCATATGTAGACCTCCAGTGTTATAGATGTGATATGTCAATTGACATGATCCCCATTGGACCATCCTGCAACTTGATACAAATTGCCAACCCTGAACCGATGACAAAAAGCATCTTTGAAAATTCTATTTTTTAAGACGTACCTTTCCATCGATGAATGCCAGCCTGAAACCTTTGACTTCCATTTTCGAGATGGACAACAGGTTCTTCTTGCGATTAGGTATATAAAAGAGATTCTTGTAAATGAATAGAGTTACCATCATTCAATTGAGGGGTAACATTCCCTACACCCTTTCTGGGATAGGTGGCATCGACTCCAAGTATAATCGCACGGTTGTTTCCGTCTCTACCAAATTCGAGAGAGCAAGCTTCTATCCGATGAGGTGCCTTGAAGCACTATGATCAATAAGCCAGATTCCCAAAGAATCTGAAGGAGAGGGCCAATGCAAGATGTCGCTTCTTTATCTTATTAGAAACAAAATTTGATTCTTCATACCTAAGGTTCCTTGCTTTCTTTGAAGAGTCTGCCATTTCCTTGATGACCGCACTACCTGTCATTCCTTTGATCATTGGAGATGTCCCTGGAATGATTGTTATCATGATCAAGTGACGTGTCCTTGCCAGTCAGACACTCCTTCACATAATGGCCGAACTTATTGCAACCAAGGCGTTTGCCTTTCCTTGCACCCTTAGATCCAGACTTCCCAATGAAGTGATCTTTAGGTAAACCATCAAAAACTTCTGTTGTGCTATTTTGATAATATTCTCTGCTTCAATTTCACCCTCGGTGAATTTGAAGAGGGATGAGGAATCCACTGATCCTTTTGTCCTTTCCCAATTGTATTCGGTGATTGCTCTTTCACTCTTGCTTGGGCATTGTCTTCACCTCAACTCTGATACCATGTTAATTTTAGGTATGTTCTATGCTTAGAACAATTTATTTCAATTTTCAAAGTTAGCTCAATACCTTTTCCATATTAGCAATCACATCAGCATTAAAGTAAACTGTAGATAGAACATAAACATAAATCGCAGAGGACAGGCCAAGACAAGAGGACACAAGATGTGGTGCTAGCCAGGGAGAAACCCCAATGTGGGGAAACCCTTGATCAATTCTTCTTATATGTTCTTCAATAGTTCAGCAGAGAGAGCGATAGTACGTTTACCACAGAAGTCAACACTTTGACTTATCTAGATAAGAGCGTAGATCATCTCTAAGAAGATGGTACATGAGATAAGTTGAAGACATGTTGCTTCAACTAATTCTCCAAAGTGACTCCTTCACCTATCGTTGTGCTGCATTTCGTCATCATGCTGCACCTTACTGTGCTGCACCATGTTGCACCCATCGTCACTATGCTGCATCTCATCATGCTTCATTAATCATGACTGTACCCATCACTTCCTTCTTGAACTTGGATACACTTGTACACTCTAAAGTCCATTATGGAAGGGCATGCCACTATGAAATGCCCACTTGGTTCCATGACCCTTAAGCTTATTTGCTCAATTACACTAATGATTTGTTGTATTGGAAGGTGAGGAGACACATTGGATCTTATGAGAGATTGCAGGTGGGCCTTCGACTTAGTGTTTGGTCTCCGTACACGGGGCCCAAGCCCTCCAGAGGGTCATATTTGTATTTATAGGGTATGTGTTGAGGGCCATAGGCCTCCATTATAGCAGAGAGCATATAGCCATGCCATGGGATCTGTCAACCCCGTGCATTAGTCACTCTTGTTCCATTTATTTGGTGATGATGATGCACCTAGATAACCGTGCCCAATCGGCTACACACTTGCACCACACACTTGTTATTTGATCGAGGGCCTTGATAGGGTTGTGTCACACCATGGGAGACAAAGGGACAACTTGCATCTTTGTTCCAGCCCTTGCATATGGGATAGATACTTGTTCCATTCAGGTCGAGAAGCATGAGGATGTTTTGTGCCTCCGTAGCGACTTGGGAGCACCATAGGTCATTTAGCTGGAGATCAAGGGGGCATCCCCTTCATCACTGTTTTTGGAGCCCTTACACTTATCTTGACACATGAGGGACTTCATTAGGGATTTCAATGGCGCTCCTAGCTATCATATCTATCGTTTTGGCCCCCTTGAGGGGCTTACTTTTCATTCTATTTATCTATTTAGTGGGCTTGTTAGCAAAAGGTTGTTATTGGTACATTATTTTGTTATTAGGGGCATTATTAGGCCTAATTAGGCAGTTCAAAATCCTTGTAAATTGTTGAGAGGCTCATTTCATTCATCATCATCACCTGGATCTGTATCTCTTTGGAGAAAAGATTTCGAACCTGCTATTGTTGGATGTATTGGAGACCAATTGATGCAATTTTGATGTTTGAATATTTGTTATTTGTGTTGGAGCTTCTTTTTTGCAGGTAGAATGGATGAATATAATATTCATGTCTTGTAAGTGTCTTCCTTTTATGTGAAATTTTAAATGCTTATTGTCGAATGTATGGAAGGCTATTGCTATGGTTATTTTGTGCCCTAATTGTGATGCTAAGTTCATAATCACTTAGTAATCTTGGCTCATTGCATATATTATTCATCTTGGCAAGAAGACTGAACTTTTCCAAGGGGTGGGTTAAGTCATTGCCCCCTGAAAACTCCATTAGTTGGCAAGTTGAAATATAAGTCTTTCTTGCAACCTTGTAGTTGCTTCATAGGGCATAGGAAGTTGCAGGAAGGCTCCTTGATGAAGCAAAAATCTTATATCAATTTCAGTTTGACTCCATTATCCACAATTGGCTAGGCATTGGTCTCGAGCCTTAGTGATCACCCTTAAGTTTTTCCTTTTTTACAATTTTTCTCCGCTAACCATAGATGACCTAGCTAGGGCATCCAACGAATCCCATTCCAATTGTCATTTTGCTGAACGAGTTGGTAAGGAATTGCACTGGGGTGTCCTTCGCTAGCCCTCCAAATTTGAAGCAAATCCCACGGTCGGTTTCTGGGATACATGAAGCCCTAGGTCCAAAATCACTTAGATTTAGGTCTTTCTAAGGGATTTCCTATGCTTGAAAACTCAAAGGGAGTTCATTTATCACTGATCCCTTCTTCCCCGTAGCTTGACCTAGTCTCTTTGTTTGAAGATTCACTTGAAACCCTATGTCTTGTTTGGATGCCCTTGGGTTTCTTTATGGTCCCACATCTCTACCACTCCTTATTTAACAAGGCCACTTAGAAACCTAGTTCATTGAAGAGTCTAGGTCTAGGATATCCTATATTTGAAGAATACCTCTTAAAGCGCCCTTCACCTTTCTTCTAAAGAAAGTAAGCCCTATTATTTGAGTCTCTCTTGTGAATGGGCTCTAGAAATCACTTCTTATCCAATCATTAACTCATCATTCGTAGAGATTTTCTTCATACCGGGAATCCTCCCATTTGCGAAAGTTTGTAAAGAGTAGGGGATCAACTGAGGTTACAGTGGGTCCTGATCCCTTTGTTGCCAATTGATCTAGTAGTAGTCCTATAGGAACCCCTGCTAAATTGAGTGTTAACATGACCTTCATTTTATCTTCTCACACCGCTACCTCTCAATCTCAATATGTTGATATCTTGACTTCAATCTCATCCATATAGTTGAGCTTGCTTCAATTGCCATCATATGTCCTTGCAACTCTTTACCATGTATCAAAATAATATGTTATTTAGAGAACCAATAAAAATGAAAATTAGACTTACCTCATCATGATGACCTTCTCGTTCCATCAACATGCTTGTGGTCCATCTCCACTGGAATCTTTCTTGATTGCCAAGTTACAACTTTTTCTTGGATGTTAATCATATAAATATATGTTCTAAAGAAAGTTTTAAATTCTTTATACATCCTTAAGTAAGTCAACTCTTATTCTTCTCAAGCATCATATATCCAAATACCTAAGCATATTTTATAACCAACCTTTTCTCCACGAGACCATATATATGAATCTTGTCCAAAGTTTTATGTCCAACATGCATTCCTACTTTCATTCGATCATCTAGCTATTCATATATCTCACAAAGTGCTTGCTTCTTGACCCATTGCACTCCTTCATCCCTTTATTAGTATCGACTCCACATAACATGGAATGCTTACTAACACTTTAATAGTGCTTTCCCAGGAACCTCCATAATGATGGTTCTTCTAGGATCATGATGATCCACCTAAGTGTTGAAGAAAGTGTAACTAGGTGTTCGGTCTTCATAATGAGATGATCTTTGTAAATGATTTAATAAAGAGAATAAAATTATTTTTTGTATATCTTGCTACATGGGTTTCATGAGCAAGAAATGTCATTAGGTCAAAGACTTCTTCTTGATGTCTTTAGGATTTTATTATTATGTCAAAGAGTCATGTCATAGAGAAGCTCTCCAAGAGCCTATGTAAAATTTATTTATGTCAAAGCAACCCTCCAAGACCAAGAACAATCCTCCATTGGAATGCTCAAGAAGTCTGCAAGCAAATCGATACAAAACTCATCAAGTCGGCTTCAATATCGAATTAAGTAAATAAATATCAGTCATGTCGACTTGATCAAATGACATGTCGGTTCATGGATTCACGTCGGCTCAATATAGGTTGCTCAACACTATACATACTCGTCTAGAGTCAGCGAAAATAGAACAAGGAATTCTCGCATTCCTCTTAAATTTCACATGAAAGAGGAGATCTGCATTACTTTTTGACTGCACCTGGGTTGCGTATTAGGTGTAGTCATGACCTCAGATGCATGGAGCAGGAATGAGTTCAGATGAAGACGCAACATGGATTTGAGTTCTGGGCTACATACATTCTCGGCACAATCATAATTTGTGTGATGACAATCTCGACATTACAGTGAAATAGATCTCGGATGGATTGATCTCTCATGACAAAGAGCAGTCTTGGTATATAGATACATACATATATCTCGGTGGTATCCCTATAGCAACCTCGACATAAT
The DNA here is from genome assembly GCA_000404065.3 of Pinus taeda. Lineage (NCBI taxonomy): Eukaryota > Viridiplantae > Streptophyta > Pinopsida > Pinales > Pinaceae > Pinus > Pinus taeda. Next base: position 79,927 of record APFE031031314.1, on the reverse strand, counting down.
GAGCAGTAGTAGCTAGATCTGCACTCTCGACATACTGTCTCTGCATTAACCATAAAATGAATCTCGGTGATGACAATGATCCTCGACATACCTATGATCTAAAGGTGCAAATCTCGAATGGATGGAACAAAGATCTCATTCTCAGCATACCTAGTAAATCTCGGATGGATGAAGCAGAGAGGACTGCGAATGAGGACACAATATTGGCATGAAGTCTGGGCTAATAGTCTCGACATGTTTATAAGTGTATTTGTGCTCTTACCACCTTGCATCCCCTTAGCAAATTTCAGTGCAACGTTATACTTGGTTACAATATCGGTGAAATCAAAGACGTAGTCCTAATCACAGTAGTCTTGGTGCACAGTATCCATTATAGTCTCGGGATCAATAAAAGGGTAAGGATTTGGAATATTATCACAATCTCGATGGATGTATTTATATGATGATAAAAGACACACTGTCTCGACATAAGGAGGATCAAGGTGGTCTCTTAGTTATGCGTATAGTCTCGACATATTCTCTTGGCATACGATCTTAAGGTACAATGATGATCCTAGTGCGTATGGAAACATGATGAAGTAGTCATCATAATGATTGTCATAATGAAGCCTTTAGTGCATCAATGAAAGCATACAATAAAGATCAGAATGAAGATCTCAATAGATCTCATTGATATGAGAAATATGCAGCAACGATGACTCCAATGGTGCAGCAGTCATGATAATCTCAGCGGTGTTTCGAGCAAGAGGATTGATGTCTTGGTCTTGGAGAGGCAGGATGTGTCAAGGGTCATGGTCTTGGTATTCGTTAATTGGAATCTCTATAAGAAGAATTTTGCGTGGGTTTTCCTCTCCAAGAAGGAGAGGTTTTGGCCTTGGCAGAAAGCCAAATACTTTTTGTTCTTGTCTCTTTGTTTTTATAACAGTTTGATGAAGCTAACATACACACACTAATAATGACAAGACGGTCAAGCTAAGATAAAATTGTAAAACTCCTCACAAATTGTTATCATGATAAGAAAAATTTCCGTAATTTTGAATGCCCTAAATTCTTGAACACTAAGCAAGATGAGTACCTCTACCATAATGTTAGATAATACATGGATGAACATTATGCAAAAATGGTCTATTTATCGATCTATCTAGTATCATATGCTTCTTTCTACGATGCTATGCAAAACATGCCATCCTAAAAGAAAGATTAATCTTCTTGGAGAACCTGACAGTCAGTGAACCTTATTTAGTAGTAAAGGTCGCTCACTCTTCGTTTGCCTTCTTCTTAGGTTCTCCCATGACTTTGGCTACATGAGCTTCACTCCTTTCCTTTCTCTTATTGTTCTTCTTGTTTGGACAGTCCCTCTTAATGTGTCCAAATTCACTGCATCCAAAACATTGTACTTTGGACATGTATTTCTTCTTGGACTTAGCAAACTTTCCTTTCTTCAACTTCTTGACTCGGGCTATAAATACTTGAGATTGTTCATCAGATCTGATATCATCGTTGATCTTGATCCCTGATTCTTCCAATATGCACTGTGCCCACAACTCATCAAAGGGAGTTGAATCCTTGGAGTAGATGCTTGTTGCAAAACTGCTCCATTCTGGTAGCAATGCATTCAAGTACACATATGGTTACTTCAAAATCAGTGGTTGGTTCCCGAAGTCCTTGCAGATGGTCTCTTAGTTGAGAGACTCTCGTGAGGCAGGATGCCACATCCTCATCCTTTGACTTCTTCATTCTGTAAAACTTGTTCCTTAACAACATCTTTTGACTTGTACTTACCGAATACAAATTCACTAACTTGACATACATGAACTTGGAAGTCGTCAAATTTTCCACGAATGGAACAAGAGAATCTTTAATTGGTTCAACTACAATCCTTTGAGCTCTTACTTCCCCTTTCTTGTACTTTACTAGTTCTTGTGTCTTATCTCTCTCAGGTTCAACGATTTCTCTAGTAACCTATCCCATTAGCTCTTGTTCTATGAGTATCATGTCAATTCTTTTCTTTCATGCTAGATAGTACGAATCCCCAACGAGCTTATTGCTCTCTTTGTAGAAAGAACCCATATTACATGAAGCTTTAGACATAGTGTAATAACTAATAAGATGTTACTTACTTTTGATCACGATTTTCCTTGACGATGACTCCAACCTTCTAGATTCTTTCAAGACCTTTGGAGAGTTCTTGATGATGTCTTTGGAAGATGTTCCCTAGGATTCCTCCACCAACAACTTCCAAGATTGACGCCGTACAAATAGACTTCCTTTTTGCGAGATTTGTGAAAATTTCTACATTCAAAGGATCCCCTACTGCAAAAGGTCTGAATCTACTTCGCGTACTTGATTTTTAAATATACACTCATCAAGCTATTCTTCTGAATACTAAAGCAAATTACTTCTGCAACTTACACTAATTAAATATTTGATCTCATGAAACAAAAAACATAGCAAAGAAGAAGATACATAGGACACACTTATTTTTGGACACAATAGTCCTCGGAGAAACCCAATGCGGGAAAGTTGGTGCAGTAACTCTAAGGGTTTTATTATTATGCAGGAGAAATATCCAGTGTTCCACGGGGACTCAACCCCCTAGGGGTCTAGTTTCCTCGCTCCGGGGACTTGGGGACGAGTAGGAGTCGTTTCCCCACGCTCCCAAAAATGAAGAAACTCAGGGGGTCGTTTCCCTTTCTCGAGGGGGTGTTTTCGAAAAGGGTGATGAGGGGGGTCATGAGGGGATGAGAGGGGACGAGGGGGGACGAGAACACATTTTAATTTTTAAAACAAAACTAAAATTTAAATAACCTTAAAACTAATGCTCTTAACACTTAAGCGTAGGGTTTCATTGTTTCAATTTTTCAAACTTCAGTTTTATTATGTTAGAAAGTCGCAGGCTGAGACCTCACACCCACACACGCACAACGAACTCCTGAAAATTTTGACTCTTGATGTATCAGACTTGACTTTATAGTTTTATGTCAATATTGAATATTCACTGTTCAGTATTCAATGTTTATAGTAGGAGGTGGAACATCAATATGGTTTAAACTTTAAACTTTAATCATAATGTATGATGTATGATTATAAATTAGAATTTTAAATTTATATCATATTAGATAATGATATTCATATCAATGATCATACTTTGCAGCTTTTCAATTCAAACCCAATTGTCATAGTGAACTCAATTAATAAATTATATTTTATATTTATAAGTTTTAAAGACCCTGACGCTCCCCCACGTTTCCTAAAAAATGGTGGGGAGGTTTTGCATAGCCCACTCTCGCGCCCCCTCGCTCCCTTGCCCTCTCGTCCCGGAACTTTGGTGGAACATTGGAAATATTTGAATACAAATCTAGGATGCTCATCTAGCAATCCTTTAGAGAGAAAATACTGGTGGAAAGTTTGAGTGAGTTTTACCTCACTTCACCCGACAGGATTCCCGCTGATCTCGCACAAGACTGGCTAAGCCCGACTATTTCTGTGCTGGCTTTGTGTCAACCCGACGTCACCTTCTTCACTCTCTGCGTCAGCTCTCCCGACCGTTTTGGCAGTTCCTGATAATTCCTTCAGTTCCGACAGTTCTAGATTCTGCGTGACAGAGAAGTTTTCCTCGTCAGCTCTCCCAGCTACTGCACTGCCTCTGCGTCAGCTCTCCCGACTGTTTCGGCAATTCTTGGTAGTTCCAACAGTTCCCGACAGTTTTGGCAGTTCTGGATTCTGCATGACATGCAACTTTTCTACGTCAGCTCTCCTGACAATTGCGTTACCTCAATGCAAGCTCTCTCTGCCTCTTTGTTCTGTATTTTCCAGAAAGTGCTTCTCCCAGATTCTCTCTGCCCCTCATCTGCAAGATCTCCCCAATTGATTTTCCTCCTGAGAATTTCTCACCTCATAAAATCGATTTCCTCAATCTCTGTGTGTGTGTTTCCAAATGAACCGCAAGCATCCATTTTATACTTTTCCTGTTGAGTCTTCAACAACCGCGATTAAGTATCTAATCAATGACTAATGCTAAAACATGAGTTGATCCACCTTCTAGATTGTTTTCACGCATATTTTGATTAATATATTTTAATTTCCCTAATTTTAGACTTAGGAACTCCATTAAAAATATTAATTATTTTAATAAGATACAATCCTGTTGAAATTTCGCCAAATGGTTTTTGGGTTCTCTAGGACTCATGTGCCTTAGCCTCTCCACTAATTTTCAAGGCTAGAGCACTTCCGAAGCTGCCAAAAACTAACACTCCCTCTTAGCGAGGAAAGTGCTCTAGCAACACTGTCCAACTGCATGCTTCTCTGTTTCTGAAGCACCTCCTTTCTGTGCTGTTGCTACCACCAACACTATGCTGTTGTTGCTACTATACTGCTGTGCATGACACTGCCATTGCCACTGCTGCATCTGTAGTACAACTCCCTCTCAAATGCTGCATCTGCTATGCTGGTAGCACTGCCACTGCTAAGATCGCATGCGTACTGTAACTCACTTGCTGAGAGAAGCAACTGAAAAACATCCAAAATTAGTTGAACTTAACTTTGTTTAACATAATATAATGAATGTTGGAATCTAACTGTTGCTAATCCTTACCCTCTGAATGTTCTGCTTTGGTGCTGACTCCTGCACTGCTACCAACCTTGCTCTGCGCTGATCAGTCTCTGGTCCCCAAATACTGCATCTTTCCTCCAAACACTTCACTGCATCATTTGACACTAAGTCCATCTCGCTATTGCTGAATCTTGGTCTCTCATAGCAAGGAATTGATCCAAAAGGTAGATTCCTCAAGGATCCTACCCACATGTAGTCCTCCCGACTACAACTCAATATTGCCCCATCTCCCTCTTAGAGATGCGTGGGCACTCGTGGCATACTCATCCTCGTGAATCTTTGCTGAAGCAGCCTTAGGATCATATTTCTCATCTTTGTCCTTTTTCATCAAAGGATAGTGGGATGCATAGTGGCCCATCTCGCCACAACTGAAACATTGCACGTTCGAAATGTCCTTCTTTCCCTTTGGCTTCTGTTGTCCCTTCGATGCTTGAGCTGCTTGCAGCCTAGAAACCTTAAAATTTTGCACATGTGAGGGAGATAGAGCCAAAAAATAGTAGATTTCGGCCTTCCTACTTCTCGTTGACTTTGACTCTTCTTTTTATTGCCTGCCAACTACAAATCAAACTCTTTCTTTATAGATTGAACTTGTGAGTGAGTGTGTCTCAAATGAGGTCGAATTGCTCCTTTACATAGCCTTTTCAAGGGGTCGAATTCCCTCCTTCAGGCTGAGTTGATGATCCCAGAGTAGACTTGTATTCTTGGAGATTCCAGGACATTCTAGTCTCAAAAATAATTATTTTTACAATTACAAATTGCTCGGAATGGTCTTATAAACATGATGTTGACTCCACTGGCTCGTGACAATAAATCCTAAGACTTAACAAACCCTAAAAGAGCAAAGAACATGCTTTTACCTAGAAAACCTTCAATAATGAGCATGAAGCCCATGCTTTAATAATAATAATTTTCTTCTTTTATTGTTTGTTACATAGGATACATATTGAAATGAGTACAACAATTATGAAGTCTGAAACTAGTTACATTTCTCGACATAGCTTACATTCAATTTTTTTGGTTTGTCCGATTTTTTGGTTTACCATATTGCCATAATAACTTGAAAGCCTTTAGCGTATTGGCAAGGCTAAGTTCAACATAAAATTCAATACATAGTAAAAAAATCAAGATATATAGACATGAAAGAAAGCTGGCAATTATCGATTCTACAAAATTATTTTATGACCATGAAAAATCAATATATAGGATGCGAGCGGTATGCACTTTTCAAGGCTTTGCATAAATCACTATAAAATAACTAATTACATAGTGGAAATTTTGACAAATATTTTGAAGTATGAAAGCAATAGATAGAAATCAATCCCCTTTCCATAGAAATTAGAAATATATTTGATGGCAATGAAATAATTGTTTAGCCCTCCTAAGATGGATGATGGTTGATGAGAAACTCCCTCATTCTCCTTTCCCGAAAGGTGCAGAGAAAAATAAGAAAAAACAAATTTCTGGCTTATAAATGCATTTTCCTTGACTGCAATGATTTTTTCCCCACCGTGGTGTGATGTTTTCAAAATATTGTGATGTTTGCTACAAATCGTAGTCTCATGATATTTTGAAAATTTCACTATATTTTCGCAGATGTTTGTAACATTGATAACAACATCTCTGTTTTACCAACCAAGGCCCTATTGACATGTTCGAGGCCTATTTTGAGAAAATATATTTGTATGCTGCAATTAAAATAGCTCTTAACATCCTTTTAATCACTGAAATTCAATCCTGACAACAAACATTATGCAGTTGTTTACCCGAAATATTCTTAATATTACGAGTTGATTGCACTATTGTATGCTTGTCCATGTATTTATTTTATGTTTCTTTGCAGACAGATTAATTGAGATTCTTGCTTTTTTAGCATCTAACTTAATGTGTTTTTCATTTGGACTGTAGAAATGTCTTGATGATCAAACTATATTGAATGAAGAGTTGAAGATGATAGTGTCCCAGCTTGAAAGTGAAACCTCATTGATTATGAACATTTCACAGAGACTGGGCAGAGCTATTCTAGATTTCAAAGACGATCAAAGGGGCCTTTCATCATATTTACAGGTAAACACTCAAATAATTAAAGTTGTATGCGCTCCTTAATTTAGTGCACATTTTATGAAGGAGAAAGATGGAATTAACATCTAAAATGAAATCCATCTTATGGTGACTCCCTTGTTAGATTTTGCTATATTTTAAGTCTGTTGTATAAAGTAACTTCAAAACATACGCTGAATATTGTTTATGTATCACAATGTCATTTTGCGTAATTATAACTGTACAAGATGTATGAATCAACAGACCCTTATATATTGTATTTTGAATATTCTATGTATTTCTTAATTATTCTGAATTGAGAATTCAAAGGTCTTTCCATGTTTGATCTGAGTATGATAACTATGGTTGAAATGCACCAAAATATCACTACCCTACTTCAAGTTTCTTCTCCAATTGTGGGAACTCACTGCGACATTTTTAGTATCATCTCCACAGCTCTCTAAAGGTACTTTAGGCCAATAATCTACAGCCCTATATTTCATTTCTTCTCACAGTGTTTTGCCCCATTCGCATGGAGCCAATGATTACTGGATTCTTTTGACTTCAAGTTGTGTCCCCAGTTTAACTGCAATCTTTTAGGAAATTGAGTTTGAGTGGCTAGTGATTTTCACAATTTGGTTGGTAAGGAATAAAAGACAAAGGATTTCAAATTTATCCTCTTATACTGGACAGGTGGAAATTGGTTTTTAATGTGTATAAACAAATATTTAAAAGGTCAGAATTGGCAGAGGGTGAGACTGAAATCGGATTAGAATCTGCTGGTGACTCAGTTTACTAAAAATTACTTAAAATATGAAGGGATTCATTAAAAAAATTATTGATGTACATCACTGTAAATTCAAACCTTTAGAGACCAAGTTTCCGGGAAGGGGGGGTGTGGTAATAGAGAGATGCATAGGGGGGATGTGTGGGACCAATCCTAAATTTTGGGGAAATTTGGAGGGGGGCAAAGGGATCTTGGGTGTATATAAACATGATTGAAATTCAAATTTAATAAGGAAATACATTGATTCATACATTATAAAAGATTCAGTGAAATAGAAATAGTAAAATGTTGTATAAATTGATTTAAATTCATCATTCATTATTCTAGAATCTGATTTGCACAAAGAAAAATAGGAGATAATATATTTTGAAGACTGAAATAATAAATTAAAACTAATCAAACTCAAAAATAGTAAAAAGTGACGCATCAAAGACTTGGTCTAAGGACAGTAGTATCCAAAGTCAAGACTCAAAAGTTAAAACTAAAACTGAACAGTGGGCAAAGAACCAATCGACCAAAAAATATGTAAATATTCAAATATTGAGAAAAAAATATGAAAATATTCGTGTGCATCCATATGAATCCAAGCCATTACACACAAATATGCAAGTTTTTCATATATATAGCAACGGTGCATATAACCAAAGTAGCACCAAGTGCAATCCATATTTGAAGAAAAAATACATCAGCAAAGAGGTTCTAGTTGGCCTCTATAGTCCAAACAAATTCATGCTAGAACAAATACTATATATCATCAAAATCTTTGCGTATATTGGGATGCTCATCATCAATATCACTCTCTAAGCTCTAAGCATTAAAATAAGATAGAAAAGGCTTAATGTGTCTAGGTGAGAATTTGTTCTAGTGATAGGTACAATTTTACTAGGGTCATGATAGTGGAATTCAATAATCAATGCCACCAACATTGAGATACATAGACGGCTTGGTGCTCTTGATTAAATGCTAGTTCCATATCCTTGTACATGATAAAATCCAATGGAAATCAATGTTATAAGAACCGAACCGGTGATCGAATCGAAAAACCTTGTGGACTGAGATCCGGTCAGAGTCTTTAAAAAGAAGAAAAAGCACTGGTTTACCAAAAAACATAAAATATTCATATTTTAAAGAAAACATATATATTCATGTGCATTCATATGAATCCAAATCATTTATACACAAATTTAATGTCCCAAATGCATAAAATTTGGAACAAGCACTTCACATAAAACTAATCATGTATTTAACAGAAGATTTCAATGTAAAATTAAGCAAAGAAAGCACTGCAATCCATAAGACCATTGACAAAAAAATACTCAGCTTTATTATATTAGATAAACCAAGGTTTTACATGCACATACAACTCGTATAACCGAGATAGCTAGTTTCAAACATATCTACAACAATGCCACAAATCGGCCTCCAAACAACTGAGAAACCATACACTGCAACCTGTGAACCTTGAATGGATTCACTAAGGAAAGAGATGGGTGCTTGCCCACTCTCACTGAATCACTCAAGGGTTTCTGTCCTGGGGCTACTGCTGGAGTAGAGAGCTGGGTTCTCAACCTCACATACAAGAAACAATATCAAAACCAAGGTGTCCTCCAATGACCTCCTCCTCCTCTTTTATAGATCTAATGGACCCCTCTAAAACCTCCTATTTTATTATTATTTTAATCATGGAGCACTTTTCCCACTTTTATTTTGATTAAAATATTCTTTTTAATTTGGGAAAAGGTTAAATTGGCCACCCTGTCTCCTTAGGTCACTGAAACTCACATCCAACCATCCCACCATGTAGATATTCTCGTCTCGATTCCAACGAGCTATTACACTAAGGTGTTCTGTCGAGTATTCCTCTCGGAATGTCACCTTAAGCGTAATTAATTGAGTCAGGCCCAATAATAACTCTGTTTTCTTAAAGCTGTTGGAATGTGCTGAAACAAAAGACAAACTGTGCGGATGATGGAGTATATAAAGCAAATGCGATCGGACCTCATAGGAACTCCTCAAAGGCCCTCCAAAAGCCCCTGGGCCCACTGACGACATCAAATTGCCCTTGTGACCTGTGTGCCCCCAACTCTGAAAGTCCATCCTAACCATGTCATAAGGAACATCATAAAGAGGAACATTACAAAAAATATGCAAAAGTTCTCATTTATATAGCAAGTAATAATGCATATAACCAAAATAGCACTTAGTGCAAAACATCGTTCAACCGAAAAACATCAAGAAGCAGGCTCTAGAATGCCTTTATAGTCGAAAATAACATGATAGTATGATATTACAATCTACAATTGTTATGAATAAAATATTCATAACTATATAGTAATTAAATAAAAATCTTAAGTTTATTAATATATTAATAATTAATAAATTAGTTAAATTTAATTGCCCATTAATTATGAAAAGGCACATATGTCAAAGACATGTTCTTTAGTCCTTGTGGCTAGTGACTATAAAAGTGAACCGTCCAAGGACTTGTAAACCATCATTTGAACATTTGAATAATAATAATACATATTGTTTATACACATAAATGTGTTTGCTATTGAAAATTATCAGTGAACAAAGGTTTACTTGTTCCAGTGGTATTAGAGCCAACTTCGTTCCTCTGAGCCGTTCGGTTGCCAATATTATCTCTTGCTTGTTGTTCTGTTGTTCTTCTGTTTCCTCCACTCACACTTCCGCCAACACACAGTCCCGCTCGCTATATTTTCTTTCCCCTCACCAAAACACTGTGTCTTCTCCCTCGTTGTTGTTCCGCTGCTTAAACCTGTGATCGTTCCACCATATCTATAAACCCGACTTGCTGCCATCGATCCCGTGCCTTGCCAGTACCTCTGTCCTAACCACGACTGTTAGTCGTGCCCCCACTGCCTTCCTTCAACTCTCAACGTCGCCTTTCTTTGCTAGCCAACTGTCGCTGTTCGTAGTTCTTCTGACCACGCCCAGCACCACAGTTCTGAGACCATCCTTCCCCGTCCCGTCCTTCGATTGGTTCATATCGTACGACTTTGTCCAATCGTAAAAGTCACCTCGCCATCGTTTCAATTTGGGATTTTAGCGCATAGGCTTAATTTCATTGTAAAGTTTAATTAATGTATATAGTTATAATATATAACTATATTATAATAATAATAATTATATATAAAATAATACTGTTTATTTAATTAAAAAAATTGGGTCTACCAAGAAAAAAAACAAGATGGGAAGTAATAATGACAATAACAATTCCTAGAAATTCCAAGAGGAACTTGACAAGATGCGTAGGCGTCTTGATAATGTCAAAAAGAAGCAAGAAGAACTCGAAAAAGGCCAAGACAGGATAATTACTACACAAGATCAAATGACAAACAATATTAAAAAAATAAAGAACGTTGAGAAAACGCTGAGCCAGCTGATGGTCGTCGATCCATCTTTTTATTCCCTTAATCACTCAAGAATTGCCACGAAGTCCCAAGGCTCTAGAAGGTGATTTTTTTCCTAGTCATGAATTTGCGTCGATGCATGGAGTCCCACAACTATCGCATATACAGTTCCGAGGAAGTCAGTACTATACAAAGTTTCTCGAAAGAGACTACTAAAATATTAAAAGGGAATTATGTAAGTACGATGGTAAGGATCATAACGGTGCCATCGTGTGGGTAAATAAAATGGAGGCGATTTTCGGAGCAAACCCGCCAATAAGTGAGCAAGAGAAGATCATGACTGCATCCAATAAACTGGAAGTTGAAGCATACAATTGGTTCATATGGTTGTCCAACAAATGTGAAGCTTGTTCATTCAATTGGAAAAGTTTTGTGGATGCCCTGCTCAAAAGGTTCCATGACGAAGAAGAAGATGATGTTTACGAAAAATTCGTTCACCTCAAACAAAAAAGATCTGTAAGAGAATACACCAACGAGTGGGAAGTATTAACTATGAGGCAAAGGGGGTTCTTGGACGAAGAACTGCTAAAAATGTGAAGTATTAACTATAAGGCAAAGGGGGTTCTTGGGCGAAGAACTGCTAAAAATGTGTAGATGTGGGCTTAAAGTGTATATTTGAGAAGCTAGACATGCAACAATAATTATTGAGCGAAAATATAAGTTCTGTAAAACACCATATGCAGTCATGAAAAATCAAACAACTACTCAAAAGCAAAGTCAAGTGAGTCTTCTTTAGAAAACATTGGTAAGTACATTCCACCATCGATGGGCAAAGGAGGAAAACAACAGTGAATTTTCAAAAGATAAAACGATGGTAAATGTTGGACATGTGGAGATAAATATTCTCCACGACATAGATGCACTATGCAAAAACTTTACAATTGCAAAGCAGAACAAGAAGAGGAATCTTCAGATAATAACTCTGACGAAGTAACCAACGAAGGAAATGAGACTCCTAATCCAGATCTAGAAAAAGGAAATATGCCAAGGATTTCTCTAGCACCTATGACAGGGATAACTTAACCACAAACATTAAAACTTAAAGGAGATATTGAGAAGTAGAACATTATTGTGTGAATAGATTCATGACGTACACACAATTTTATAGATGTCAATGTCGCAAACAGGATAAACATTTTTGCCTATCCCGTAGCAGATTTAAAAGTTATGGTGGCAGATGGGAAAATAATAGATGGAGTCGGGAAGTGTCATAAAGTTAAAATCCAACTAAACGAATATGAAATATAATCTAGTTTTTATACAGTTCCCTTAGGAGGTGTAGGTGTTCTCTTAGGAATACAATGGTTACAAACCTTAGGAACATACTCGACAAATGACCAAAAACAATTCATTAAGTTCAAAATGGATGGAAAAAAGTATAAGTTGTTCGCATTCCAAGGCCCTCCTATCAAAATCATTTCTACTCAATAAATGAAGAAGCTTATTCGCAAAGGAGCAGCGGTATTTGTTGCACAATGTCAACAGTTAGAATTGTTATTTATGGAAGGAACTTACCAACAATCTGAAGTTACATCTCTAATCCAGAAATATGACAAAGTATTTCAGGAATTGCTGATGAAATTACCTTTTGAAAGAAAAATTGAACACATCATTGAAGTTAAACTAGATTCGACACTTGTAAATGTCAAGCCATATCATTATCCCCATCATCATAAAACAAAGATAGAAGGCTAATACAAGATTTGCTAAAATGTGGAGTCATTACAAAAAGTAGTAGTCCATATGCAACACCAGTAGTGTTAGTCAAGAAGAAAGATGGATCTTTTAGGTTATGTATAGATTATCGAGGATTAAACCAGATTGTTGTTAAACACAAATTTCCCATTCCATTTATTGATGAGATGCTATACGAACTCCATGGTGCAAAATATTTTTCAAAATTAGATTTGAGGTCAAGCTACTATGAAATTCGAGTAAGATTAGAAGACATCAAGAAGACTGCTTTCAAAATTCATGAAGGGCACTACGAGTTTAAGGTAATGCCATTTGGTTTAACAAATGCACTAGCCACCTTCTAGGCAACCATGAACGAACTCTTCCACCCATACTTGTGAAAATTCATATTTGTCTTCTTTGACGATATCCTCGTCTACAACAAAACATGGAAGGAGCACCTCAAGCATCTAGAACAAGTACTTTTCATATTGGAGAAGAATCAATTTTATGCAAAGTTATCAAAATGTATCTTTTGGCAGAAGGAAGTTGAATACCTGGGACACGTCATATGAAAATGAGTCAAAGTGGATCCCAACAAAATTAAGGGGATTAAAGAATGGCCAAAACCAAAGAACATATCAGAACTAAGAGGATTTCTAGGTTTAACTAGATATTACAGAAGGTTCATAATGAACTATGCACATTTGACTGCGCCACTGACAAACTTGTTAAAAAAGAACGCTTTCCAATGGACTAAACAAGCAAATGAATGCTTTGAGAATCTAAAAAGGATAATGTCAACCACACTGGTACTCGCAACTTCAGATTTCTCCAAACCATTCGTAGTCTAATGTGATGCTTCAGGGTTTGGAATTGGAGCAGTATTAATGCAAGACAACCATCCTATAGCCTTCGAAAGTAGGAAGCTTAACAAATGGGAAAGCTTGAAGTCGACTTACCAAAAGGAGATGCTTGCCATCGTACATGCATTAACTAAATGGTGCAGTACTTGCTCGGAAGTGAGTTTTCAATTCAAACCAACCACAATAGTCTTCAATTCCTACTTCAACAAAAAACATTGTCAACAGAACAACAAAAATGGATGGAGAAACTTTCGTCATTTGACCCAGATATACTACACAAAAAAGGGAAGGAAAATGTCGTCGCTGATGCAATCTCACAGAAAGATGATGACATCGCAACATGCGACGCCTTGGTAGTTGTTCTTGGTTGGTTAGACGAAATACGAGCTGAGTATGCCAAAGATTTGGACTGTGGTTCTATGATTGAAAATATCAGTAAATATGCCAACGTTGAATGGAAAAATGACATATTGTGGTACAAAGGTAGAATTTATCTAACTCTATCATCCAAATTTAGAATGAAAATTCTAAAATAATCTCATAGTTCTCCTGCAACTGGACATGTTGGATTCTTCAAAACCTACTACAACATTCGACAATCGTTCTACTAGAAAGGTATGAGTAAGGAAATCCAAAATTATGTTGCTGAATGTGAGATTTGTCAGAGAAATGAAAGTGAAAAATATTCCAACTCGGGTTACTACATTCATTACATATTTCAAATAAAGAATGGGAAGAAATTTCGATGAATTTCATTGAACGTATAGCTATGTTTGACATCAAGGACAAGATATTGGTCGTAGTAGATAAACTCACCAAATATGCCGACTTCATGACAATTAGGAAAACTGACACAACGAAGCAAGTTACAGAGGTTTTCTGTAAAAACATTTACAAATTACATGGCTTTTCGAAGGTTATTGTTAGTGATAGAGACACAAAATTTAGAGGCAATTTTTGGAAATATTTCTACCACCAAGTTGGAATATCTCTCGACATAAGTTCGACTTATCATTGCGAGACAGATGGTCAAAGTGAAGTTGTAAATAAATGTTTGGAAGCATATCTCCATTTTTTTGTCACCAACAAACAAAACAAATACTTCCAATGGCTACATCTAGAAGAATGGTGGTACAATGTTATGAACTTAAATTCATAACCATTAATTAAAATATTAAATATTATTAAATAAGTGAATTATTAATTATAATCAATTAATTAACAAATAATTAGCTAAATGAAGAGACATTAGCCCCCAAGGGACATGTCTTCCTGATTAGGTATGGCCAGTTAACTCCTATTTAAGAAGCACCGACTGAGCGTTGTAATCATCATTCAAATTTTATCAATTAATAATATATGGTATGTTCAGAATTTATCTGGTGTGTTTATCAGTCAAACAACAATTTAGAATTTATTTCTAAAAGTTGTATTAGAGCCAGAAATCGTCTAGTGACACCCAAGGCGTCCTGTTGGACGTCAGGCCCTACGAGCCTCACATCACCAACTTGTTTGTTGTTTCACTATTGCAGGTCGATAGGCAAAATCCACTCGGTTCCTGGTTCCATGGGTGAACAGGATCTGGATGTGGATGTTGTGGTTACGTTTAGCGCCGTAAACTGCCGACGCAGGTCTATGCAGCAACATAGTGTCAAATCGAAGCAGAGCCACATGGTGAAGGGAAGAACCACGATGACGTCGCTGGAGCCACGATCTCGAAGGAACAAGCGGACGAGAGGAGCAACGACCGTCAGAGCGTGTAACGTCGAAGGGATGTCTGTAAGGCCGACGTGGACCAATCGGCCACCACAAAGACCCTTACACTTCCTGTTTTAGGCAGGTAGGCATCGCAGGAGCCATGGGCCACGTCTGGGACGTAGCGGGAGCTGCGGAGAGCACAATATTAACACCAGGAACATACGTAGAGTCATGATCAAGGCCAACGGACTTGACCCCAGCCCAACAGACCTGTGACGTCCGTTCATTTAAAAAAAATCGATTTATATGGTCATTTAAAAATTATATGATATAAGAACTTAAGTTCAATTAAAAAAATTATTATTATTTAAAAAAATTGGGTCTTCAAGAAAAAATCTAAACAAAATGGTGGGCAACAACAATGACGATATGAAAAAAAATTCGAGAGTGCATCAACACGTTGAATAAATGCTTAGATAATGTCAAAAAATTAGTAATAAGCAGGATCAGATGGCCAACGATATATCTTACTTAAAAAACTTGATGAGCTGGCGCTTCGGAGAGACCAATCCACCTTTAGCTACAGAGAGTCCCAAGACTCCGAAATGTGAGACTTCCCGAGAGCATGAGTTCTTGACACGTGAGAAGCACCAGGTACCACAAATTTACTTCGAAGGAAGCCAATATTATACTAAATCTTTTGAAAGGAACCATCTTAAAATCAAAAATGAATTACCTAAGTATGATGGTAAGAACTTTAAAGGCGTTGTCAAATGGGTAAATAAGATGGACACCATTTTTTTAGCAAACCCTCCACTTGGCGAGCAAGAAAGAGACATGACTGCGTCCAACTACTTAGAAGCAGAAGCGTACAATTGGTTTTTGGGGTGGTGGTATAAATGTACGGGTTGTTCATTCAATTGGAAAAACTTTAAAAACACCATGCTAAAAAGGTTTCATGAGGAGGAGGAGGATGATGTCTACGGGAGATTTGTTCACGTGAAGCAAAATGGATCAGTGAGTGAATACACTCACGAATGGAAAGTATTAGTAGTAAGAAAGAGAGGGTTCTCAGATGACGAGCTGTCGAAAATGTATCGCTGTGGTCTTAAAGATTACATTCGCGAAGAATTAAAATTGCATAAACCCAAAACCATTGAGGAGGCCCGACACACAACCATAATTATCGAGTGGAAATATAAACTTCACAAAGCACCATATGCAAGTAACGACAGAACTAAGAACTATTCAAAGGAGAAGGTAGGTAAACCCTCGTCAGAGAATACTAGCAAGTACGTTCCACCACCATTGCGAAATGAAGGAAAACATCAATCTAATGTCGAAACGAAAAAGAATGGCAAATGTTGGAAGTGCGGAGACAAGTATTATGCAATGTTCCACCAAGATTTCGGGACGAGGGGGCGAGGGAGCGAGGGGGCGCGGGAGCGGCCTATGCCAAAGCTCCCTACCATTTTTCAGGAAACGTGGGGGAGCGTCAGGGTCTTAAAAATTTATAAATATAAAATATAATTTATTAATTGAGTCCACTATGACAATTTGGTTTGAATTGAAAAGCTGCAAAGCATGATCATTGATATGAATATCATTTGACATTATCCAAATTTATAATATCATATAAAATAATAAATTTAAAATTCTAATTCAGCTTGGTCAAATTCTAATTTAGATTTTGGTCAGACAGAGGGAGAGCTTCAGCTTGATAAGGTAGCCACTGAATTCTGTGAAAAGGTAAATGAACAGATCAGGAACACTGCATTGGCAGTAGAATGGCAACTACAATGGGTTGTCCCGCTGTATTGGATCCAATAGCCAGAAAGTTTGTTATATTATATATAATATAGACAGTACACCATATGTTGAAAGAAGAGTTTTAGTTCCAGGAGAGATGAGAAGATCACATGAAAGAGTTTCTGACAGTTTACTATCAAATGACATTGACTGCAGGATGACCATCTGTGAACCAACTTGGGTGACCAACGATGGCATGGATAATTTGTCTACCTTATTAAAGCAATGCCATGCAGTTCAAACTTCAAACTAGCAGTGTATTTCAGGGGTGAAAATAATTTTCAGACCTGAGAATTCAAGCTGAGCAACTGTGCTCTGTGTAAATTTTGTAACTGTATAAATTCATATATAACGACAGTTCCTGAGATTTCTTGCTGCCCATAGTATTTTGTCATGCTTGCAGTGAACGCATGTTAGTCTATAGTCCACCCAATTATTTCCCACATGACATAGTTGCTGCTTCCATAGTTTGTATGTCAAATGTCATGCAAATTAAAAACACAAACTGAATGTCTCATATTCTTTGCGTGTCACTCCAGTTATCTCCCCACAATCCAGCCATCACTTGAGAAAAAAAGGAGAAGTTTTAAAAGGGAAAATTCATGTACGTGCTATATGGTCTAGCACATTTCCATGATACTAACCCTCTAAAATAACACTTGTTGAAACCAAAAGACAGCACTAGACGTTATCCCCATACAGAACATGAGTAGCTTTGTACCACTTTAGGTCTATTAAATCATAAACTATAAGCAAGGCCATTTTTTTGGGAGCGTGGGGAAACGTCCCCTCAGGGAAGGGAAACGTTTCCCTCGCACGTCCCCCTAAGTTTCCTCCATTTTGGGAGCGTGGGGAAACGTCCCCTACTCGTCCCTAAGTCCCCGGAGTGCGGGGGAGCGAGGAAACTAGACCCCTAGGGGGGGGGGGCGAGTCCCCGTGGAACACTGGTATTATGTAGGACACAAGTGCACAACACAAAAATTATACAACTATGAAGCTGAACAAGAAGAGGAATCTTGAGAAGACAACTCTGACAAAGAGGACAATGAAGAAAATGCAAACCCTAGTCCAGATTTAGAAGAAGATATGCCGCAAATTTCCTTAGCAGAGATCACAGGGGTAGCTCAACTGTAGACACTGAAGCTGAAAGGTCACATCAAGAAGCGAAGCGTTATCATTTTAGTAGACTCAAGAAGTACGCACTACTTTGTATATGTCAATGTTGCGAAACGACTAAACATCTTTGCTTACCCAGTAGCAAATTTAAATGTTATGGTAGCAGATGGAAAACATATAGATGGAGTAGGCAAGGACCATAAGGTTAAGTTGCAATTAAGTGACTATGCAATGGAGTCCAGTTTTTATATGGTTCCCCTAGGAGGAGTAGATGTTGTTTTGGGTGTACAATGGTTAACAACACTAGGCACATATTCAACAAATCACATAAGGCTGTTCATTAAATTCAAATGGGATGGAAGGAAATATAAGTTGTTCGGGTTTCAGGCACCACCAACTCAAGTCATTGGTGCTCAACAGATGAAGAAACTTATTCGCAAGGGGGCACCAGTGTTTGTCGCGCAATGTCAATAGTTGGAGTTATTATCGACAGAAGAGACTCATCAACCATTAGAAATTTCATCCTTCCTTCAGAAATATGAAAAGGTTTTCCAAGATCTACCAATGAAGTTACCCCTTGAGAGGCAGGTTGAACACATTATCGAAGTCAAACTAGACTCAACACCAAGAAATGTTAAGCCATATCGTTATCCCCATCACCACAAGACGAAAAGAGAACATTTACTACAAGACCTGCTGAAGCATGGAATCATAAGTCCATATACTGCACCCTTAGTATTGGTCAGGAAGAAGGATGGATCCTTTTGATTATGTATAGATTACAGAGGGTTAAACAAAATCACTATTAAACATAAGTTTCTGATTTTGTTCATTGATGAAATGCTAGATGAACTACACGGTGTAGAATATTTTTCCAAGTTATATCTAAGGTCAGGCTACTACGAAATATTAGTAAGCTTAGAAGACGTCAAAAAGACAACATTCAGGACTCATGAAGGGCATTATGAGTTCAAGGCCATGCCATTTGGATTAACAAATGTGGCAACCACCTTCCAAGCAACCATGAACGAACTCTTTCACCTTTATCTACGGAAGTTTGTATTAGATTTCTTCGATGATATTCTAGTCTACAGTAAGACGTGGAAAGAACAACTCAAACATTTGGAAGAAGTATCGTCTGTTTTGGAAAGAAACCAGTGTTACCCCAAGCTATCAAAATTTATGTTTGAGCAAAAGGAAGTTAAATACCTGTGACATATTATATCGAGGGAAGGAGTTCGAATAGATCCCAACAAAATCAAGGCAATCAAAGAATGACGCAAACCCAAGAACATATCCAAGTTGAGGGGATTTTTAGGTTTAATAGGGTATTACAGAATATATATAAAAAAGTATGCACATCTAACAGTACCCCTAACCAATATGTTAAAGAAGAATGCTTTTTAGTGGAATGACCATGCAGACAAGTGTTTTGAGAAATTAAAGGAAATGATGTCAACCACAACAGTACTAGCAACTCCCGACTTCTCAAAACCGTTCGTAGTCGAATGTGGTGCTTCTGGGTTTAGAATTGGAGCTGTGTTAATGCAGGACAACCACCGTATAACATTTGAGAGCAGGAAACCTAATAAACGAGAAGGCTTAAAATCAACATACTAAAAGGAGATGCTCGCCATCATACACGCTATAACGAAGTGGTGCCAATATTTGCTTGGGAGTAAATTTAAATCCGAACTGACCACAACAGTCTTCAGTTCTTACTTTAGCAAAAGACATTATCAGCAGAACCACTGAAGTGGATGGAGAAGTTGTATGCCTTCGACTTAGAAATATTACAGAAGAAGGGAAAGGAGAATGTTGTAGCTGATGCACTGTCACGTAAGGATGACCACCACACAACATGTACCACCATGATAGTTGTTCCAAAATGGTTGGACAAAATATGAGCCGAATATGCCAAGGATAAGGATTGTGACTCCATGATTAACAATATCAGTCAGTATACCAACTTCGAGTGGAAAATTGACATCTTATGGTACAAGGGTAGAATTTACCTAATAGCCGCATCCAAATTTAAGGTGAAAATACTAAGAGAGTCTCACAATTCGCCAGCAGCTGGACATGTCAGATTCTACAAGACTTACTACAACATCCGAGAATCATTTTATTGGAAGGGTATGAGCAAAGAAATCCAGAAATATGTTGCAGAATGTGATATTTGTCAAAGAGGCAAGAGCGAAAATGTTCCAACTCCAGGATTGCCACATCCACTACACATTCCAAATAAGAAGTGGGAGGAGATTTCGATGGATTTTATTGAAGGACTAACTGCATCTGACGGAAAGGATAAAATATTTGTAGTAGTCGATAGAGTTTCTAAATATGCACACTTTATGGCTATTAGAAAGATTATCACAACTAAACAAATTGTTGATGTGTTTTGTAAAAATATTTACAAACTACACGTGTTTCCTAAGGTGATCGTCATTGATAGAGATGTAAGGTTTAAAGATAAATTTTGGAAGGCATTTTGCCATCAAGCAGGAATATCCCTCAACATGAGTTCAGCCTATCACCCCCAAACAGATGGGCAAACCGAAATCGTTAACAAATGCTTGGAAACATATCTTTGTTGTTTCGTTACAGAGAAACAAAACAGATGGACATAATGGCTACACTTGGTAGAATGGTGGTATAATACCGCGTGCCACATGTCAGCTAAGATGACACCCTTCCAAGCTTTATATAGTTATGAGCCACCCAGGTGGAAGGACTTTGCACTCTTTGATTCTAGGGTACCAACAATTAAAGACCACCTAGGAGAAAGTCAAAGGAGCATCAATTGACTAAAATAAAATCTAACCATGGCTCGTAATGGAATGAAACAACAAGTTGACCGACACCGACTTTATCAGTCAAGCATTTATCTGGTGTGTTTATCAGTCAAACAACAATTTAGAATTTATCTCTAACATACAATACCACCTATCATACTTCAACCAAAATGACTCCCTTCCAAGCCCTATATGGTTATGAACCACCCAAGTGGAAGGATTTTTGCGCTACACAATTCTAAGGTTCAAGCAGTAAAGAACCACTTAGAAGAGAATCAAAGAATTATTAACTTGTTAAAAGAAAATTTAACAATGGCACGCAATAGAAAGAAGCAGCAAGTCGACCAACACTGCACAGAAAGAGAATTCGAAGAAGGAGATTGGGTTTTCATCAGACTTGAACCCTATAAGTAGTTATCATTAAAACGACATGGAAAAAATAAGTTATCTCCTAAGTACTATGGACCATATCAAATAATCAAAAAAGTAGGTAGCGTGGCTTATGGATTGAAGCTACAAAACAATTGTCGATTCCACAACACATTTGATGTATCAAGTTTCAAAAAAGCACTGGGTCAAAATCAAACAACTCAAACAGAGATACCCGACACTGGCGATGAAGGAAGGATCATATTAGAACTTGAAGGCATACTCGCTACCAAAGAGAAAGTACTACAATTGGAGACTATTAAAGAATACCTTATCAAATGGAAGAGACTACCAGAAGAAGATTCATCATGGTAGAAATAACGTTTTCGTCAACGACACCCAACATTGCCTATGCTTTGAGGACAAAGCATTCTAAGGGAGAGGCAATTTTATGAATAAAATTCATACTTTATAGTAATTAAATAAAAATATTAAATTCATAAATATATTAATAATTAATAAATTAGTTAAATTAAATTGCCCATAAATTATAAAATGGCACATATGTCAAAAGACATGTTCTTAAGTCCTTGTGGTCAGTGGACACCTATAAAGGTGAACTGCCCAAGGACTTGTAAACCATCATCTGAACATTTGAATAATAATAATACATATTGTTTATACACATAAATGTTTCTGCGATTGAAAATTACCAGTGAACAAAGGTTTACTTGTTGCAACAATACTACAACTACAACCTACAAGTGCTAATTGTCAATGTCATCTTCAGAATCATCATCCTGATCCTCCTCCTCATCCTCATTTGAAGAATGTGTAGCATCCAAGTCTGTAATCATTGCCTATATTGGGATCTTTGTCATCAATATAACCCTCTAAGCATGAAAATAAGATAGAAAAAGTGTAGCATGTCGAGTCAAGATTTTGTTTGAGTGACGGGTTTTTTTTTAGTACGGTCATGATAGAGGAGTTCGACCACCATTGCCACTAACATCAAAGTACACAGAGGGATTGGTGCTATTTATTAAATACTAGTTCCTTACCCTCGTACATGACAAAATCCAATGGAAATGTTGCAATCCATGCAATCCTAAATCTTGATATACTGAAAAATTGATATCCTGAAAAATTGCTAAGTCTGTTGGATTTTGAGTGAATCCAAAATTCTACTTTCTCCATATGAAATCCAATGTGGTTGGAACCACTCTCAAACATCTTGAGCCATTTCATGGTAATGTTAAAAATTTAAGTAAAAGGATGGAAATGAAAGATTAGGGAGAATGTCGTGTTTAGTTTAAGAATTTAACATTACCATGAAATGCATAGCAATAATAGGACCATAGGCTTCAATATTAGGCCGAGGACCATAGGCTGGCCTAGGGGAAAATTCAAAGTCAGCCAACTAATTGAAAAAATATTTTTTTTTGAAAAAAGTTAATTTTTTTTACGCTGAACTAGGAAGGTACAAACAAAACAAAACCGGTCCTAAATCGGCCAATGCTTGTTTAGAGGCTTGATTTAGACCAATTTTGTGTCAAAAACGTCTGGACTGGGTTCCACCGGTTCCTGATAACATTGATGGAAATGTTTTAATCTGTGCAATATCCTGAAAAATGTTAAAGTCTACTGGATTTTGAGTGGGATCTAAAGTTCTACTTTTTCAATATGAAACCCAATGAGGTCAAAACCACTTTCAAACATCCTGAGTTGAATATTAGGCTTCATCGTTAATTATATAACATTAGTAGGGCCCTAGGGTTGAATATTAGGCTTCACCATTCACAGATTTGTTATTTTTCATGCAAAATTCAGGGGCAATGCCCACACATTTTTTTGGAGGGCTGGGGGGGGGGGGGGGGAGGGAATGCCCACAAGCACCCCTTTTAGGGAAATGCACCCCCCACATTGGGGAAATGTTCCCCCTTGTGTCTACCAGAGTTTCCCTAAAAAAGGGACATGGGGAAATGTTTCCCCAGACATTCCCCCATCCCAGGAGTGTGGGAGATGTGGGTGCACACCCGCCACCTTGCGTGACGCATCCTTGTGGAACATTGGTAAATATGGGAAATGGTATTGAGTGAAATACATATCCAAACCAGAGCACATATACAATGAAACTCTAAATTGCCTATAGAGATCATTAAGCAATGTGTTGCTAACAACTACATATTAATGAGGAACATGATTTGGTGATCACCACTGCTGGGAATGAGATCCTCCCCATGAAATATAGGATCATACTTTCGCTGGGACTGAACAGACTCATTAGGGATATCCAATATTATTGGAGTGCGACTAGTGTTGATTTTTAAGTGCAATTTAGACAAGCACAATTTTCCGCTCCAGATAATTACTTCCAATGATACAATTTTATAATTAGCACATTCCAAATTATTAAG
This sequence comes from Pinus taeda, assembly GCA_000404065.3. Taxonomy (NCBI): domain Eukaryota; kingdom Viridiplantae; phylum Streptophyta; class Pinopsida; order Pinales; family Pinaceae; genus Pinus; species Pinus taeda. The sequence goes on along the minus strand of APFE031031314.1, from coordinate 56,313 downwards.
CAATTATAACTCATAAAATTTCAGCTTTAAAGGCAGTAAGGCATTAGAGATCACAATAAAGAAACAAGGATCCACAAGACACAAAATTTACCATGGGAAAACTCTTAACCAAGGAAAAATCCAACAATCTTTTCTTCTGAGAAATTTTTCAATATAACAAGAGACACTATCTAATATTCGAGTCATAGTCAAAGTCAAACTGTCCACACTATTTTCCAAAACAAACCTGGTCAAAAGAGAGGGAAATAAGTCTATTGTTCAGTTGGTAAAGTTTGGTTAACTGGCTGAATTTTCGCCTCTGCTGCTGTTGGTCAGTTGTAGTCAAATAGGCCAAATTTTACGCTGCAACTTCCTCAGAATTTTTGGTCAAACTGTCATAGTTGACTTCAATGTTTTAAAATTTGGTCGAGCCGATTCAAAATCGACCCTTGCCTGAGCTAGCTCAGTACAAAACCGGGGCAAAGGGTGGTATGTTACCAAGCCAGCCCAGCCGATCATCGACTCCGCTTGTTCTGTAACAGACCGGCCAACTCGGTCGAGTCTGACTTAAACTGGCCGATCCAGTCAAACTTGGTCAGCGACGGAAATTGGACGGAAAGAGACCCCAAACTTGGTTTTTTTTTTTTTTTTTGGTTTTGGGATTTTTACTTGTCCATCTAACCTCTCCCAAGCCTATAAAAGTTACCTAATACCCTCAAATTTCCTCACAACTATCTCATTGCATTTGTGAGGAGTTTGTGAAGAGTTGTGGAATTAGTTTTTGGAGTAGCAGTGAGGAGTCTTGGGCAGTCACTGGAGCAACAATGAGGAGCTTCATGGGAAGTCATTGGCGCAACATTGAGGAGTTGGTTTGTTGTAGCAACATTGAGGAGTGTTATGAATATAATTCATAACAAATAAATAAATAAAATAAATGTAAATATTAGATAATCAAATATTGATTATCTGAAGTAGTCATTAAGTTAAGTGAAAAGGCATGTCTAAAAGAGATGGCCAGTCACGAAAGGACACCTGCTTAGGTATATATAGGCGGGTCCTCATTGCAACAATCATCACTTATACATTTTTATATATAATAAATTATTATTATTAAATACCTCTTGTGGATTTTTACATTAAGTCAACAAGCTATTAGTTTTTATGCTTCAGTGGTATTAGAGCCATGGCACACAATATAAACATGCGGATCTTTGGACGTTGTTTGTCGCACAATGTGCCATTACGTTCACGTCCTGAAAATGTTGAGCAGTTTAGTAAAATTCAAGAAACATTTCAGCAATTAGAAAAATCATGTGCTGAAGTTTCAACATGTCTAAAGAAAAGTTATGTAGAGGAAGGCGATAGCGCCAATGAAGGAATGAAACAAAGTGAAACATTAGATAATTATAATGTTGAAGATGAAGCTAGTGTAGATCAAGATGATAATTCCGATGAAGCCTGTCTTGATATGGATGAGAATGCCATAGATCAAGATGATGATGCAAATGAAGATGATGTGGATGAGGATTGCCTTGAGAAACCAGGAGATTTACAGTATCATAACAATGAAGAAGATGTCGATAATGAAACACTGCCATCAGTGGCTCTTGAGAAAAAATAGGCTCTTGAAAATGATTTTGAACTTGATACTTCTCTTAGTCTTCAACCAGATGCCATTCTCAATCACAGTAAAATGAACTATTGATATATCAATAAGAGTGTTTTACTGTTAGAGGAATTGGTAGCTGAAACGGAACTAAATCTGTCCAATGCACCTGCAGGAGGAGCCTGTGAATTAGTTATTAACATTTCTTGTGTCGATTCCCGAGATGCTAGACACTTGATAAAGAAACCTTCAGATTTCCTTTTGGCAGCAGAGCCTCCCTTGCAAAGAGACATTCACTTAGATAATTGTCTGATTAATGACAATGTCGATATGTTTGATAAAACTGATTCCTCCCTTGATTGTAAGCAAGAGAAGGAACTTGCAGGAGGTTTTCGAACCAAAATTTCAGAAGAGGTTATATCATTGAAATAGAATAACTATGTCTATAAAAGAAAGGTTAGAAATTCTAAAACTCTTGTTCAAGAACATATGAAGACAACACTGATAAAAGGAGCTGCAAGTATAGGCGATATTGGTCCCAGTCGACTCACACAACTTGAAAAGAATCAAAATTTATTAGAAGAAAATATTATTTGCAAGAGGAGGAACAAAGGAAGTATTGCTCTCATATCACCACAACCCCTGTCTTTCCTCGAAATGATGGCGTTCACAAACTCAAGTGTGGAAAAAGCAATTGAACACAATGATTTCTACCATAATAATAATTTAGCAATTACTTTCATCAAAATAGATATTAAGGGACTATGTGGAAGTGTGTTTTGCGACCTTGGGCCAGAATTTACTGTGTTTGATGTGAATGGTGGGGAACTACACAGATATTGTTACTTTTATTACCATTTACAATCCTCCTCTGGTATGATAATGAGAGGCTCGAGTTCAAGGATGGGGACCTTGTTTTTTTTTTGTTTGTGTTTCATCTTTCTGAAATTAAAGGTATGAATGAGTTCAGTGATGGCAGGCCAAGAAAAGTTATGAATGTGAGACCATACTCTTTCCATAGCCATGAGGCACCATCTTCTTCCAATTTGGCTTCTTCTTCATCAACCAATAATCTAAAGAAGAGAAGACTGGGGGCTGCTGCTATGGTTTATGAATCTGAATTTATTAGAAAGCAAGTTAATGTTATCAGGAACATCAAAAGTCATGAAGGTCATTGGGAACTTAAATTTACAAAGTTTAACTTTATAATATTATAAAGTTACTTGTTTAAAAATTAATTAATTAATTAAAAAAATGAGTAAAAAAATTTATTATTAAAAAAAATAATTAATAATAAATGAAAAAATGAAAAAAATTGTTAATATATATATGATGAGCCGCTTGCTAGATTATATACATCGAGTGACAAACACTAAGTGAAGAAAATATCGAGTGACAAACACTAAGTGGAGAAAATCGACAACATTAAAGCTTTGAGGACAAAGCTTCCGAAGGGAGGCGCTATGTTATGCATATAATTCATAACAAATAAATAAATAAAATAAATGTAAATATTAAATAATCAAATATTCATTATGTGAAGTAGTCATTAATTTAAGTGAAAAGGCATGTCTACAAGACATGCCCGGTCACGAAAGGACACCTGCTTAGGTATATATAGGCGGCTCCTCACTGTAACAATCATCACTTATACATCTTTATATATAATAAATTATTATTATTAAATACCTCTTGTGTATTTTTACATTAAGTCAACAAGCTATCAGTTTTTATGCTTCAAGGAGGCTAGAGCCTAGAGGTATTTTTTTCTTTCACTTTTCAAATCGGCCTTTGCTTGCGTTTTTATTTTTTGCAAATTTAGAAATTGAAAAGAGTAATTTTTGTAAAAGAAATGAACATGGAAGAGTTGTTTTTGTTTTTCTATTATTTTTTCTTTTAGATTTGCTTCGTTTCATTTCGAAGTCCAAATATGAGAAAATGGCTCCTAGAATGAAATATGTTGCTTGGCCATATGCTGAGATGGTTGATAATCAATTGCATTTAAAATTTTTTCATAAAAAAAGTAAGGGAGGTGGAGGGGGCATTCATAGGCTGAAACAACACTTGGCTGGTATTAGAGGCCAAATTGCTCCATGTGCTACACTGGCAGAACAAATTGGGGATATTAGGAAGGAGTTGCTAGATAAAATTGAGAAGTTTGAGGAAGAAAAAGCTAGGCAAGAAGAAATAAAGGTTGAAATTGGGAGGAAGAGGAGTATAGAACACATGATGGCTGCCAACGCCAATTTTGATTATGAGGGCTCTTCATCTATCCCTTGCATTGATGCATTCAACCCCTTTCGCTATGTTCCTCCCTGTTTGGAGTCTATTCAAGAAAAGAGTAAGGGTAAAATTAAAAAGAAGGGCGATATCAAAAATTATTTCACACCTTCCTCTCCCTCTGATAGTGCACATGGTCCTCAAGCTAATAGAGGTCAAATACAACCCACTTTAGAGGACCATTCGAAGAAAAATTTGAGAGAAACTACTTGTGATTACATAACTAGATGGTGGTATGATGCTGTTATCCCCTTCAATGCTTCTCGTTCACCATATTATGAAACTATGTTTGATGCCATATTTGTTACCGGAAAGGGCTTCAAAGGTGTTGGAAAAAGTAACTATGTTCAGTCTTAAATAATGTACTTGAGTCATTATGAAATGTACTTGTCAAAAGAATACAGAAAAGATTTTATTATTATTATTATTGTGACTTATTAGAGCATGTGTTTCATGCTTGGGTCACCATGCTTTAGGTCAAAGTTCCGATTGAGGACTTCTAGGATTTATTTTGGGTCTATAAAATTATTGTACATTTAAAGAGACTTTTCTTGGGCTTTTGAATCATGTAAATTGGCTAAGTATTGAGTCAAATATGAATTATGTAACCTCCACATCATGTCAGCCCAAGAGAAGATCAAGTCGGCCTAAGGACCCATTCTACTCCACAAGAAGCCTATAAAAGGAAGGAATACAAATACATTTACTAGGCAGAAGTGTGAAAATCCTGTTGCTGGGTAGATGTGCGAATTGGATAGTTGGGAAAGTCTGTTGCCGACTAATCGAAATGAATGCGAGTTTGGGGGATTCTAAGGAGAAGAGAAAAATCGAAATTTTGATAGTGGTCTCACTCTGTTTCGTGTTTTGGATTGCAAGAACGTAGTCTTCCAAGTTGGACTGTTGCCGAAAGCTGCTGGCTGTTGCAAGTTGCTGCATAGTCGAAGTTGTTGGGAAGAGGTCAATCTTCTGGAGGCTGACTTGGTGTGGAGGGAAGGTCTGGTCGAGGTCTATGGTGAAGAGTTTGAAAGAATACTATTCAAAGGAAGAATTAGTTTGGCTGGGTTTTCCCCTCAAGGGGGGTTTTGCCCTGGTATGTGCCTACATCTTGTGTTCATTGTCTTATGTGCTACAACTTTTGGTAATTGCTTGATGAACTAATGAAAAAAATATATAAAGAAGTATAATAATAAGAAACATCACAAGGAATTATCAAGATCGAGAAAATCTTTACTGCCTTTCTGATTTCCAACAAAAGGCCCTACTATGCATGAGTTAAGGGGATCTCTTTCGCAAAAAGAGGTTTTGTCCATTAATGAATATTTGAAAGATTTCAAAAGGTCATGGGCCAAAACACGTTGTACCATCATGTCAAATGGATGGATTGATCAAAGGAACAATACCATCATAAGCTTTCTTGTCTTTTGCCCACAGGGAACCATGTTTCTAGAATTAGTTGATGCATCTGATACGGTGAAGGATGCAAACGTGTTTCAACTTTTGGATGAGGTTGTTGAAGAGGTGTGGATGGCTAATGTGTGTTCAAATTATCATAGATAATGCCTCTAACTATGTTCTTGCTGGTAAAATGTTAGAGGAAAAACACTGTAGAGCATGCCAAAAAGCATAACAAAATATATTTACAATCACTCATGGATTTTGAACTTGATTAGGAAACACACAGGGTGAAAGGATATTGTTAGGCTTGCCATCACTAGATTTGCAACTCATCTTTTGACATTGCAATCTATGTTTTCCCAACATAGAAACTTGCAAATGGTGTTTGCCAGTGATGAATGGAATGCATGTCAATGGTCTCACAAACAGGATGGCAAAGATGTGAGAAAGAAAGTTAATGAAGAAATATTTTAGAAAAAGGCAACAACTAGGTTTTTTTTGAACCCGAGGTATCATTATAAAGCTTTGGAGGCAAAAGCTTTGGCTGGGGAGGTTAGAGATGAATTGATTGACTGAATTGACCACATGGTCCCTAAGGACAATGACCAGTTGGAGATACACCAACAAATCACTTGTTTCTATGTTGGGAAAACCTAGTGATGATTGCAAGGGAAGCAGATGAGCTAGGTAAACAAACAATTTCAATTTTGAAATTCTTATTTTGTTAAATTGTTTATTGTTTGAAAGTTGGATATAATTTGTTGAGCTAACTCATTACACAACTATGTCTTTTGCAGCACAATGGTGGGAGGCATTTGGTAGCCATTGTCCTTAATTGCAGTAGTTTGCAATCCGTATTTTGAGTCAAACTTGCAGTGCTGTTATGTAAAATTTAATTACTGTATAATTATTAGTTAACTAGGCAAATGGCATGATCAAATATCATGACAATTCACCAAGAGGCACCCGAGGCAGCATTTAAGCCAGGGGCCTCCCACAATTGTATTCATCAATCAATAATTAATAATATATATTCTTATTCTATCAAACAATGAACTATGTGCTTCATTTGGTATTGGAGCTATGTTCGACATTCCAGGAATTTGGTTCCACTGCTGCTCACCCCTGTGCTCTGCCATCATGTTGAAATTTCTAAGTCTATCCGTTAGAAAATTAATTTGTATTTTGTTGGCTTATTTCTTCTACTTGTAAATTCTGAACAAGTTATTCGAAACATTTAAATACTGAAATAAGCATAATACAGTCACAACATCTACAGATCATCGACTGGAAGAAAATAGGCACACAAGTGACATCGTTATTTTTGGACGAATGTCCGCAGAAAAACCCAGTCCGGGAAAACCGGTGCAGCTATTTAGGGGGTTATATTATTATGCAATCTTTCTGAGTACAACTGGGTGGCTAACTGGCTCACCCGACATAGAAAAATACATGGCAGGAATACCTCTATATCTGGAAACAGGTATTTAGAAAACATGTCCCACGAAACCCTCTCCAACACAACTGAAGCTTAATTCTGGCTCTTCTGGCCTCTTCGGCAGCTTCCTATTGAGCTATGTCAACCCTTTGCTCGTCTGCGTCAACCCTCTAAGGCATTGCATAACCTCTGGGACCCTCTCTGTCACTCTAGCAACCTTTGCGTGGATTACACAGTCTGTTTGGGCTCTGCACTGTCTTTGCTGATCTCTGCGTAGCCTGGACTGGCTGATGCTCTCGCTTTCTCTGCTTCTATGCTGGTCTCTCAGTATTGTCTCTGCCTGTTTGCCTCACACTCACTGCCCCTCACTGTTGGTCACCGATTCAACTTTGCTTAGCAAGCTTGCTCTAGCAAAAATGAATGACTGATCACTTTGGTGTATTCTCCAACTGACTCTCAAGCCTCTTCTTATACTTTTCTCGTTGGTCCTTCAACGACCGAGATTAACTCTCTAATCAACGACTACGATTATATTTGGCTTGATCCATGACTTTTGGAACCTTCTAACCCAATTTAATATTAATACCCATTAATATTTTATTTTACCTAGGTTTAGACTTAGGAACTCCATTAAAAATATTAATTATTTAAAACTTTAATATCTCCCAAACCAATTACAATTTTGCCAAACCATTTTTGGGTCTTGGAGATCTCATGTGCTTTAGCCCCTACAACGATTTTCATGGCTAGAGCAGATATGATGCTACCCCAAATCAACACTCCCTCTTAGCAAGGACTGTGCTCTAGTAATACTCATCAATGCGCATCACACTGATTGTCTGGCACCGACACCTGTGCTGATGCTAGGCCTCCCCACCCAACATCCTCTGTACTACTGCATCCTGTACTGCTGCCCATGGCCCTGCCACTGCCATTGCTGCATCCGTATGACAACTCCCTCTTTATCTGTGGTGTTGCTGGTCCATCCTCCCAACACTGCCTCTGCATTGCATCCCCTCTCATCATGCTGCTCGTGCTACTGCAAACTGCTGCTGCACAACTCAGTTACAGAGAAGTAAGTAACTGATCCACCGAACCTCTAACATCCTTGTCAGGCTAAAAACATTCTCGATGCTGAAGTTCCCTTTGCTGCTCAGAAGCGCTCCCTCTACTGACCTCTGCGTTGTTGCAATAACTCCTTGCATCTTGCACTGTTGCACACCTCTCTATGCCATCTTTCACTGGCACAACACTCCTATGCCTCTCACATTGTTGCAGCGTGCTAGCCTTGCGCTAACGGGGATTTGCACTATAGCACTCTCCGCTGCTTTATCTGCATCCGTTTCCATCGACATCTGCCAGTCCTGCTACTCCTGTTCGGGGCTCCCATAGCAAGGTATAATCCAAGAGGTTGGGTACCTCAAGGATCCTGCCTCTCTTCACTTGTAGTCCTCTTGACTACAACTCGATGTAACCCCACTTCTTCTCAAGTGGCACATGAGCTCTCATGGCACAATCCTTGTCCTCCTCAACTTCTTTCTCCACCCTTGCTGGTACTGCCTTTGAGTCAGAAGCCTCTCCTTAATCTTCTTCCTCGGACATTGGTTCGAATAGTGACTCAGCTCCCCACAATGGAAGTACTTGACCTTGCAGAGGTCTTTCTTCTTCCTCTTCTCTTGCTTTCTTGTAGATCCCAGAGCCACATCCTCTTCCTCTTCCTTCTTGATCTTGACCCCTTTGCCGCTACTTGCCTCCTTGGTCAACCGTTTGATCTCTTCTTGACGAAGAGCTGCCCACAGTTCTTCCCAATCCGGAAGACTCGTCATGCCTAGTATGCTTTAAACAAATGTCTCCCAATCCTTGGAGACTGCGTTAAGTGCCGTCCTTACCATCAACTCCTGATCCGACGTGGTCGCTATGGAAGTTAGTTGGTCACGGATCTCCTTTAATTGATTGAGGAAGACATTTATCTTCTTTCCCTTCTGCATCTGGTATGATCTTAACCGATTCTCTAGGAGCATCTTTCTCTGCGCGGAAGTATTTTGGTACAATGTCTTCAAAGTGTCCTACATCTCCTTTGCCGTTTCCTTCTTGGCCATTTGTGGGACCACATGATCCTTGACCCCATCAAGGATAATACACTTTGCCTTAACCATTGCCTCCTCGTACCTTTCATTAGCTACCAGGTCAATTGGGAAAGCCATCACTCTCAAGGCAAATCCCTTGATACAATGTCTGTCTAGAATGGACAAGATCCTGGCCTTCCAAACCACAAAGTTGGATGCTCCGTCTAGCCTGTCCTGATCTCTCAGCCCATTCACGACCATCTCACTGCTCTTCTGTTGACTCCTCAGAGTCTCTCTTCTTCTCGCATAGAAGTTCTCGGTTCAACTCCTGTTGAGTCTCTCTACTTCTTGTTTGGAAATTCTCTTCTGGACTCCCTCTGAGTCCTGATTTCCCTCTTGGAGATCCTTTTGCCAGCTGTCAAGTTGCTCCTCTTCGATTGTCAATGCAACTGCAACATTGCTCCTCATTCCTTGGCTAGAAATCCGCCTTCGCAGTAACTCTTTCTACCTTGGTCTTGCCCTAGTAGGTATTGTTCCAGCCACAGTACCCCACCAACTTTGCTCCTGCAAACTGCCCACAACTTCCTTCGCCCTAGCCACTGAAGGATTGATCCTCTTGGCTCTGCATAATCCCGACACCAGTAAAAACAACTCCCTGAGGCAATTGCGTTAGCCCCCCTGGCCTTTGCGTGGCTCAGCGTGAGCCTCTCTTTGCTCTCTTTAGCCTTTGCGCTAGCCTCTGTCTGGCCTCTGTCTGGCCCATAGTGATGACACAACCCCTCTGCATCAAGCCTTCCTCTCTCGCTTCTGCAAGGATTAGCTACTGTCACTCGGGACAACTGATTTGTTGCAAATGCTCTGCTCAGCTGATGCCTTTAGTTTTACTATGATTTGCAACCACGCTCTAATACCATGTTGAATTTTTTAAGTCTATCAGTTAGAAAATTAATCTGTATTTTGCTGGTTTATTTCTTCTACTTGTAAATTCTGAACAAGTTATTTAAAACATTCAAATACCGTAATAAACACAATACAATCACAATATCTATAGATCATCAACTGAAAGAAAACAAGCACACAAGTGACACCATTATTTTTGGACAAATGTCCCCAAAAAACCCAATGTGTGAAAACTGGTGCAGCTATTCACTGATTCAGAGGGTTATATAATTATGCAATCTTTCTGAGTACAACTGGGTGGCTAACCGGCTCACCCGATAGAGAAAAATAAATGGCAGCAATACCTCTATATCCGAAAACAGGTATTCAAAAAACATGTGGCACGAAACCCTCTCCAAAACAACTGAAGCTTAGCACTGGCCCTTCTGGCCTCTTCGTCAGCTTCCTATTAAGCTATGTCAACCCTCTGACCGTCTGCGTTAGCCCTCTAAGGCACTGAACAACCTCTGGGACCCTATGTGTCACTCCATCAGCCTTTGTGTGGATGACGCAGCCTGTCTGGGCTCTGCGTTGTCTCTGCTGAGCTCTATGTAGCCTGGACTAGCAGATGCTCTCGCTCTCTCTGCTTTTGCGCTGGTCTGTCAATATTGTCTTTGCCTCTCTGCCTCGTACTCATTGCCCCTCGCTGCTCATCACTGATTCAACTTTGCTTAGCAACCCTGCTCTAGCAACATGAATGACTCATCACTGTAGTGTATTCTCCAATTGACCCTCAAGCCTCTTCTTATACTTTTCTCGTTGGTCCTTCAACGACCTAGATTAAATCTCTAATCGACAGCTAAGATTAGATTTGGCTTGATCCAAGACTTTTGGAACCTTGTAACCAATTTTATATTAAAACCCATTAATATTTTATTTTTCCATATTTAGACTTAGGAACTCCATTAAAAATATTAATTATTTTAATATCTCCCAAACTAGGTACAATCTGTCTAAACCATTTCTGGGTCTTGGAGATCTCATTTTCTTTAGCCTCTCCACCAACTTTCATGGCTATAGCACATCCGATGCTAAACCAAATCAACACATCATTTCTCTACCGTTTTCTGTTGTATCGATCACCCATCCATTCCTCAATCGTTTTCCAGACCACCTGCCACTGTTCCACTGTAACACGCTATACCCTCCGCTGTTTTGCAATCGCCGTTTAAACTCTCTGTTCTCCGTGTGCTCCACTATTCCGTTGTTATCTTTGTTGACCCTGACCATTCTCTGCACCGTTGTCCCATGTTTGACTATCTTCCTCCACGCTTGTTGACGCTCAACAATCAACACCTCTATCGTGGTTAACGTGCTCTTTCGTATCCCTTGGCAGAATTCGTTTGATATCATATTCAATTTAAATCGGCGTCCATTAACCACCACTGGCACACTGTATTATTCAAACATCTACATCTTCGACTTTTCTTCCATTTATTCTTCGATCGAGATATATATATTGTTATATGTCTAATATAATATGTTATATAATTATTAATTACACATCTAATTAATATTTAAATCACTATAATATATAATAATATATATATATATATATATTAATTATATTATATAGTGATTAAATATTAATTTTATTTAATTAATTAAATAAAATTACGGTCAAGTTGAGAAAAGTAAAGCATGATAAGTATACTCCACCTCATACTTGCTCGAAGTCTTCATCAATGCCGATGGCTGATTTTAATAAAAGTTTGTTACACCTTGAAACTAAGGTGGTGATCGGACACGGCGAAAGAATTGAGGGACTCTAGGATATAACAAAGAAATAGAGAATCAACTTGAGCAGAACCAAAACAAATTTAAAAGGGATCAGGTAGTCCTTTCAGATAAGGTGGATCAAGCAATGGTATTGTTGACTTGTATTTGTGACAAGATGAAGGTTACACCCGATCAGATACCCCAGAATAATGAAGCTTCTCAATATCTCAATTCCCTAGATTTGTCAACCAAACTCACATGAGAAATCCTAGTTTCCAAAGACATCTTCCATGCCTAATCAAGAAAATAGTAACACAAATTTTCAAAATAAGCAACTCTGGAATCCGTACACAAATATACCGTTTTCAAGTCAATACCCCTTCTTTACTTCGTCGATAGCTACATATCGCCGAAGAGCAAAACTTGAGCTATCGAAATTTGATAGTAACGAAAAATTAAGCGTTGCTTGGTTCAATAAAGTAGACGAATATTTCAAGATTTACCGTATTGACAATGATGGCAAAAAGACCAGGCATGCTTTGATGCAAATGGAAGGCGAAGCATATAATCGGTATATGTGGTGGAAAAAGACAACGCTATTAGTTGGAGGAAATTCAAAAATGCATTCTTTAAAAGGTTCCATGGTGTCAAGGAAGAAGAGTTCTTCTTAGCAGTCACCAAATTGCAACAAAAAGGAGATGTGGATGAATACAATTGAAATGGGAAACTTTAGCTACGCGAGTACCTAGATTGTCAGAAATCCGTCTAATTCAATCGTATACAATGGGACTTAAACCACATCTCTAGGCTGAGCTTGAGCTTCATGACATCACTTCTATAGAGGTAGCCAGACATAAGGCAAAATATGTTGAAAAGAAACACGAAAAAATGCAGTGGCCGAAAGTTGAAAGAGTATATTCAAGACAAAGATTTTCCCAAGGTGCAAACACATATAATGCAAAATATGTTCCACCACATCTTCATGGAGGAGACAAAAGTAAAATTGAAATGCAAAGAATGAAAGAAGGTAAATGTAGACGTTGTGGTGAAAAATGGGACCCGAGACACAAATGTGTGAAAGGGAAAGAAACCAAGAACCTGTATACATGTGAAGCAACCAATGATTCAAACAATGAAGAATCACACATAGAAGAAATTGAACATTCACCACAATTTTCTCTAAAACCAGATGATGAGAGTATTCTGCAAGTATCATTATCAAGCATGACAGGTATATCACAGCCCCAAACATTAAAATTAAAAGGGCATATCAAGAAGAACAATGTAATGGTTCTGATCGATACTCGTAGCACCCACAATTTTTTGGAATCATCCATGGCGAAAAGACTCAACATTTTCACATTTCCCATGCCCAGCATAAAGGTTATGGTTGTTGACGGTAAGAAAATTTTAAAGGTAGGGAAATGCCATAAAGTCAAATTGCAGATTCAAGACTATAATCTAGAATCGCCATTCTACACTGTACCATTAGGAGGAGTGGATGTGGTCTTTGGTATCCAATGGCTACAAACCCTAGGCACTTACTCTTCCAACCATCAAAAGCAATTTATAAAATTTAAATGGGAACGACAGAAGTACAAGGCACATGGATTCCAACCACTTGAGAATCAAATTGTATCATTATCCCAGATGATGAAAATGATTCGGAGGGAGCACCAGCTTATGTAGTACAATCTCATCAATTAGAAATGTTAACTTCAAGTTTGGTCAGCGAAGAAGCGCCAAAAGTCTAGGAGCTAATTCAAAAGCACAAAAAAGTATTCTAAGACTCTCCAATGAAGATGCCTCCTAAAAGAGAAATCAAGCATACCATAGAAGTCAAATCAAGATCAAATCCCATCAGCATCAAACTGTACTGATATCCACAATATCCAAAAACTGAAATTGAGAGATTATTCCAAGATCTTTTAAAGTGTGGCATCATCACAAAAAGTAAAGGTCCATATGCTACTCTAGTTGTATTAGTTCGGAAGAAAGGTGGATCATTCAGATTATTCGTCGAATATCGAGGACTGGACAAAATAACAATTAAAAACAAGTTTCATATTCCGTTTATCGATGAAATGTTGGATGAACTACATGCAGCTGAATACTTTTCAAAATTGGACTTAAGGTCAAGGTATTACCAAATTTGAATAAGGTTGGAAAACATAGAAAAAACTGCATTCCGAACACATGAAGGTCATTACGAGTAAAAGTAATGCCTTTTGGTTTAACCAATGCACCAACAACATTCCAAGCCACTATGAACGAGCTGTTCCGTCCATATCTATGGAAGTTTGTGTTAGTGTTATTTGATGACATTTTAATTTATAGTAAAACGTGGAAGGACCATGTACAACATTTGGAATAAGTTCTTACGATATTAGAAGAACATCAGTTCTATGCCAAGAAGTCCAAATGCACTTTTGGGAAAGAAGTAGTGTATGTCAGACATATAATATCCAAGGAAGGAGTAAAAGTAGATCCTAATAAGATCAAAGCTATAAAGGAATGGCACAAACCAGTTAACATCTCCTAGCTAAGGGGATTCTTAGGATTGATTGGGTATTATCGAAGATTTATTAAAAAACTATGCCCATATAACTAGACCACTAACGAACCTTCTAAAGAAGAATTCGTTTCGATGGAATAATGAAGCATAAAAATGTTTTAAAGACTTGAAGGAAGTTATGTCTAATGCCCCTGTATTGGCAACTCCAGACTTCTCAAAACCATTTGTAATTGAGTGTGATGCTTCAGGTTTTGGTATAGGAGCAGTATTAATGCAAGATGGCCATCCAGTAGCTTTCAAAAGCAGGAAAGTCAGTAAACGAGAATGTCTTAAATCTACATACAACAAAGAAATGGTTGCTATTATGCACGCACTAGCCAAGTTGAGGAAATATCTTTTGGGAAGTACGTTCTCCACACGTTTAGATCATAACAGTCTCCAGTGTCTCCTCGAACAAAAAACGCTCTATGAAGAACATCAAAAGTGGATTGAAAGAATCGATGCTTTTGACATGGAGATATTACATAAAAGGGGAAAGGACAATGTTGTGGCAGATGCTCTGTCTTGGAAAGACGAAGAACCATCATTACTTGTTGTTTCGGTTGTTGTTATAGAATGGATTAATCAGATTGAAAGTGAATATGCAAAAGATCCAAAAACAAGTGCCATAATCAATAGCCTTCCTCAGAATTCAAAATTTGAATGGAAGAATGATATTCTATGGTACAAGTGAAGAATTTATCTGTATTCATATTCCAAATTTAAAGCCAAGATTCTCAAGGAGTCACATGACTCACTGTCAGCCGGACATGTTGCGTTCTTTAAAATCTAATATAACGCATGCTAATAATTCTTTTGGAAGGGAATGAGTAACGATATTCATAAATTTATAGCAGAATGCGATAAATGTCAGAGAAATTAAAACAAAAATATTATGTCACATGGACTACTTCATCCTTTAAAAATCTTGAATCAGAAATAGGAAGAAATATCAATGGACTTTATCAAAGGTTTACTGGTGTCTTATTGTAATGATAAAATTCTTGTAGTAGTCGACAGACTCACCAAATATGCTCATTTTATTGGAATGAAGAAACCAGATTCAGCAAAACAAATCATTGAGATATTCTGCAAAAATGTTTGCAAATTACATGGATTTCAAGGTCATTGTGGGCGATAGAGATGCCAAATTTAAGGGTAATTTTTGGAAGGAATTTTTCAATCATATAGGAACCTACCTGAACATGAGTTCAACGTACCATCCTCAAACAGATGGCCAAACAAAGGTTGTCAATAAATGTTTAGAAGCCTACTTATGTTGTTATGCCATACACAGAGAAAATAAATGGGTTCAATGGTTACATCTTGTTGAATGGTGGTACAATTCTACTTACCACACGTCAGCGAAAATGACTCAATTTCAAGCTTTGTACGGGTATACACCTTCGAAATGGAAGGACTTTGCTATCATCGAGACGAAACTACCAGCTGTTGAAAACCAGTCAGAAGAAACCCACAAAGTTGTCCAAACTCTAAGAGACAATCTAAATAATGCAAGAAACTCTATGAAGCAACAAGCTGATCGAAACAAAATCGAGAGAGAATTTGAAGTTGGAGAATTGGTATTTGCCAAACTTCAACCTTACAAGCAGTTGTCGTTAAAACAAAAGGGAAAAAACAAATTGACACTGAGGTTTGATGGACCATACCAGATCAACAAAAGGATCAGCCATATAACATACAATTTAAGCCTTCCCGATAAAAGTCGTGTTCAACGTTTTCCATGTATCCTGCCTTAACAAGGCACTTAGCGAACATCGATCAGCACAAACAACACTTCTGACTTTAGATGAGGAAGGAAGGGCCATTCTAGAAGTAGAAACATAAGGTATCATCTTCGTCCAGGAAAATAAGTTACGATCACGAGTAATCAAAGAATACTTGATCAAGTGGAAGGACTTACCAGAAGAAGAAGCTTCTTGGGAGACAAAAGTGTTTTGTCAACAACACCCCTCGTTACGTATGCTTTGAAGACAAAGCATCTTTTCAAGAGGACGACAATGTTATGTAAAATTTAACTAGTCTACAATTATTAGTTAACTAGGCAAAGGCCATGATCAAAGATCATGCCCATTCACTAAGACGCACTTGAGGCAGTATTTAAGCCAAGGGCCTCCCTCAATTGTATTCATCAATCACTAATTAATAATATATATGTGGAAATTTCTAAGCCTGACACATCAGAAATCATTACTGCATTATCTGGTTTATTATCTCCTACTTGTTCTTGCAATTAACAAGTTATTTATCAATATAAACACTGAAATAAACACAAATGCATCTTTCACACATATACAAATCAACAATTGAAATAATTGAGACAACACAAGGGACACTGTTATTTTTGGACAATCGTCCCTGAGAAAACCTAATGCGGTAAAACCAGTGCAACAGATATGAGGGTTTTATTATTATGCGGTTTTCTGAATACAACTAGGGTGCCAGAAATGGCTCACCCTTCAGAGATTTTCCTTGGCAGAAGTACCTTACTTTGGAGACAAATATTCTAGCTAATAAACTATCAGATGAATAGCCTGACAATGACTTTGACTGTTCGCTTAGCTGGACAACGAAAGGTTCTCCAAGCTACCCTCTGGAACTGTGTCAACCCCCAGAGACTCCATCACCCTCTACGGCTCTGCGTCAGCTAAACAACTCTCAGTCTGCCCCATGAAAATTCCTTAGCACTGCCTCTTCAGCTGGACGTCAGCTCTGTAGCCCTCTGCGCTGGCTGCGTCAGTCTCTGCTGCGTCTGCGTTACTCTCTTGGCCCTCTGTGATGGCCTTGTCAATGTTTGCGTCAACCTTCAAAGGCTATGTGCTGTCTCTTCGACACTCTCTTTGCCTCTCTGCTATGTATTCCTGGCCTTCTGCCGAACTGCCCCTCGCTGCAACAAATCATTAACTCGATTTCTCAACAAACCTTGCCCTAGAAAATCGAATTCTTGATCAACTTGGTGTCTCTCCAACTGATCAAGCCTCCTCTTATACTTTTTCTGTTGACAACTCAATGGTCGAGATTAAGTCCTTAATCAATGACTAAGATTAGATTTGAGTTGATCCTCTTTATTTAGAACTTTCTCGCTCATTTTATATTAATACACATTAATATTTCAATTTTCTTAAGTTTAGACTTAGGAACTGTTGATTTGGGGTAGCATTGGATGTGCTCTAGCCATGAAAATTGGTGGAGAGGCTAAAGCACATCAGATCTCCAAGACCCAGAAATGGTTTGGGTAGATTCTTACCGGTTTGGGACATATTGAAATAATTAATATTTTTAATGGAGTTGCTATGTCTAAACTTAGGAAAAATAAAATATTAATGGGTATTAATATAAAACTGGGTTAGAAGGATCGAAAAGTCATGCATCAAGCCAAATCTGATCGTAGCAGTTGATTAGAGATTTAATCTCGGTCGTTGAAGGACTAACAGGAAACGTATAAGAAGAGGCTTGAGGGTCAGTTGGATGACACATTGAGGGACAATGAATTCGATTTCTGGAGCGGGGTTAGCTGAGAAATTCGAACTAGTGGTCTGAAGAGTAGCAGGAGGCAGCGGGTACAGAAGGAGTCGGGAACAACACCAAAAGACTTGTGCAGAGGTTGAAGAGGTAGACGTAGAACCTCTCAGGTAGATGCAGAGGTAGCAGACTACGCTGTCACTGGAAGGCCTTGCGTGGGTGATGAAGAGAGGTCCAATGCTGACGCAAAGAGGCAGGAGTTGACACAGTAGCTCTAGGAGCTGAGTAGAGGCTAGTAAGCCTGAAACTGAGATTGGGAGAATTGCTAGAGAATTTGTTCTCTGTTGGGTAAGCCAGTTTGGCACCCAATTTTACTGAAGAATTGCTAAATAATAAAAATCCTCCTCTGTTGCACTGGTTTTCCCATATTGGGTTTTTTCGGGGACATTTGTCCAAAATATCTGTGTTGATATGTTGATTCTTGTGCATGTGTTTGTTTCTGTATTATGGTGTGATATCTGCAGCAAAATTTATTTTAATGCTTACTGAAGGGTTTTTGTAAATAACTTACTGACAAACAAGTAGGTAAAATAAATCAGTTGCAGTGTGAGAATTTTCACATGGTATCAGAGCAAGTAATCAGAGACAGGAAGGAAAAATCAATCATGAGTCGAGACCATGATGTAGAGGCATCTACGTTAGGAGACTTGCACAAATTTGCAGAAAATTGCCATAGAGATAGTAACTTCGAATTCTCTGTGTTGGCTTCCAGGATGGAAGAAGAAGTTGCTTGTGTGACTAGCTCTGCATCATCAGAGGTATGGTATATAGAGAGGGGAGTCTCTTGGCATATGACAAGAATGTGGGATTGTTTCTCAGAGTATCAGGAGGAGAGGATGAAATTTCAGACAATGTTTTAATCATAGTTTTAAAACTCCGACTCCGACTCCGACTCGGCCGAGCAATGACTTCGACTCCGACTCCGAAACAGTAATGTCTCGGCCGACTCGTTTTCAATGACTCGGTCGTTGTAAAAAATACATTAAATATTTAGTTTTTTTTATACAAAAACATAATTTTGAAGATTTTAAACATAATTTTAAAGATTTTCATTCATGTTTCCAAACACACAGCATTATAATATAGATGGAAGACAACATATGATCAAAGTAGGCTCATGAACCAATCCATTATATCAAAATGGTACGCAATGGAAATACATAGTCAACTGTCATACATGATCAAAAACTCAAAACAAAAAACACATAACCAAGGAGGCTAGAAATGGCCTTTACAACAAAAGTAAATTGTGACGGTGACCAGACTCCAGTACTAGTACTACTGGCTAGTAGCTACTGCCAGAGGAGCCAAGATCATGTCGATCAATCTCTGCATCATCATCATCATCAGAGTCAGACAGGGGGCCCCATGGCTCCTCCTCATCATCATCAGAGTCAGATAGGGGGCCCCATGGCTCCTCCTCATCATCATCATCTCCAACTGCAACTGTAGAAGTGGTACCACTAGCAGGCTGTGCAACTGCAGTAGTCGCACACTGAGATAGAGTAGATATGCGGCTGCGCTTCTGTCGTGGCTGAGCAGAGGAAGCACCTACAACTGGAGTCCTTGCTGGTTGTGAGATTGAGGCTGGTGGATCTGCATTCAACTGAACAGGAGCGAAAGTGGGGAGCGAGAGCGAAAACGGGAGCGGGAGCGATATTTTCAGAAGCTCCTGGTTTGGGAGTGAATCCCAGAGGGGTTCGACAACCAATGTCACCAACATCAAGGTACATAGAGGGATTGGTGCTCTTGATTAAATACGAGTTCCATACCCTAATACATGACAAATTCAATGGAAACATTGCAATCCTCCAATCCTGAAATCTTGAAAAAACTGATAAGTCTGCTGGATTTTGAATGAAATCTAAAATTCTACTTTCTCCATATGAAATCCAATGAGGCCGAAACCACTCTCAAACATCCTGAGTCATTTCATGGTAATGTTAAAAATTTAAGTAAAAGGATGAAAATGAAAATTAAGGAAAATGTCACTTTTACTTTAAGAATTTAACATTACCATGAAATTTGAATAGCATATCAATAGTAGAGAGCATTTGAGTGTGTTAAATAGGGTTTGGGAGGGGGATATGGACCCCAAAATACAATTTGCAAATTCATATAACAGTTTGGACTCCAAACTAACCACCAAACAAATTTAAAATCCATTTAAAAGTTGTTAAATTACTGAGTTAACATCCCGCTGGCCGTTTCTTGTGACTCGGCCGAGTCATAACAAAAACGGTCCGTTTCGGCAGAGTCAGCCATGACTCGGCCGTCCGAACCAATTCACCCACCGTTTCATTGTGGAGGCTAATGACCCGGATCAACTCGGCCGAGTCAATGTTGACTCGACCGTTTTTTAAAACAGTGGTTTTATTGTCTTTCACAGGAGCCACAAATTAAATAGAAGTCACGACTCCAAATCTTAACAGAAGCCACCAATTAAACAAAAGTCCAAAACAACAACAATGCTGAGGGAGGACTTTGCTTGGGCTTATTGTGACAAGATTCCCGGAGACCCCAAGCTCCTTTTAAATTTTGCAAAGTGAAATGTAGTGGAGGCATTTATAGATTCAAGTTCCACCTTGCACAAATACTTGGCCATGATATAGGTCTTTGCAACAAGGTTGACGATAATGTCAAACACCAAGTAACCCTGGCCATTGATATGTTGCGTCAGCATAATGCCAAGAAAGCAAAGCAAAATAGTGAAATAGGAACTCTTGGAGTTGACGGTTTTTCTTCCACTACCCCCTTGTCACCTCCCTCTGTTGAATCCTCAATGTCGTTCCCAAGTTTCCCACACATGCCTCCAAGTCCAAGTCAAACTCAAGGCCAAATGAGTCCTTCCTTCAACATTGGAGGTGGAAACATAAACACCTTTCTTTGCTCCCCGCACAAAACCCAGTTTCCAACCTACCTTGGATGCCACTGGTTGGAAAAATAATATCCATAGTTAGGCAAGGAAGGACATTGCTAACTTTTGGTACTATTTTGACATTCCTTTCCACTGTACCAGAAGTCCTTATTGGCAAGCTATGATTGATGTAGTTGTTGTTGCAGGTCCAGGGTTCAAAGCCCCTACATCAGAGAGCCTTAGGACATATTTGTTGTTAGAGAGTGTTGAAGATGTCATGCTTGTGCTAGCTGAGTTTCGTTCATCATGGGTAGAAATAGGGTGCATCATCATGAGTGATGGATGGACAGATCAGAGGAATAGAACTTTAATAAATCTCCTTGTATCTTGTCCCGCAGGCACAATGTTTCTCAAATCAGTGGATGCTTTAGACAAGGTTAAGACTACCCAACTTATCTGTGAAATGATGGAGGAAGTCGTTCAAGAAGTGGGAGAAGAACATGTTGTACAAATTGTCACCGATAATGCAGCTAATTATATGGTTGCTGGTAGACTTTTTAAGATTAGGCACCCCACTATTTTTTGGACCTCTTGTGCTGCCCATTGCATAGTTTTAATGCTTGAGGACATTGGTAAGCTTCATTGGATACATGAGGTTGTAGAGAAGGCAAAATCCATAACCAAATACCTATACAACCACACTATTGTCCTAAAGACGATGAGAAAATACACTGAAGGTAAAGAAATTGTTCGACCTGCAGTGACTAGATTTGCAACAAATTTCATATCTTTGCAATCTGTGATTGAGCAAAAGATAAATCTGAAGAGGATGTTCTCGGGACCTGAGTGGATGGCATCTAAACATTCCAAGACCCTTGAAGGAATTGAAATTGTTGCACTTGTGTTTAATGATGGTTTCTGGAGAGATGCCGAAGAGATTATTGCTGTGACGGAGCCCCTTGTTAGAGTTCTCAGGTACTTCAAGTCTTTTAACTTTTTCATTTTTAAAATTTCATTTTAAGCTTCTTTTTATTTACATGTTTCATATTTCTTTAAATTTGAATGCTTGAACTTTTAGGATGGTTGATGGTGACAAACCCCACTATGGGTTACATTTATGAGGCGATGGATCTCGCAAAGGAGGCCATCAAAAGAAGATATGGGGATGATGAGACAAAGTATATGCCTCTTTGGGACATTATAGATGCATGTTGGGATAGACAATTGCATTCCCCCTTACATGCTGCTGGGTACTTCTTAAACCCACAATATTTTTATGATAAGAGCAAATTTAATGAGGATGGGGAGGTTGGCAGAGGACTTATTACATGCATGGAAAGGTGCTTCCCTGATCCAAAATTTCAAAGTCGTGTCTTTTCCCAACTACAAGATTATAGGGCGCCATCTAAATTGTTTGCCTATACCAATGCTATAAGAGAAAGGTCTAAGATGTTGTTAGGTACCCAGCTTGAAGGCTTCACCAATTCATTAAATTTGTTTAAACTTTATTTTGTATGTTAAATGTTTTATTAAATTTTCTTGTCTTTTTAAGTTTTTACTATTTAGTACTTCTACTCACAAACCCTTGACACTTGTTAGGTCTATGGTGGCAAAACTTTGGTAGTGATACACCAGATTTGAAGAGATTTGCCATTCGAATCTTAAACCAAGCATGCAGTGCTTCAGGTTGTGAGCACAACTGGAGCATGTTTGAGAAAATACTTTCTAAGAAGTGCAACCGATTGACACAAAAACACTTAAATGACCTTGTATTTGTCCATTACAATCTATGACTTCGCGACAAACAAATACTAGGTGAGACTCGAGAGCTTGAATTTGAAGGTTTCATAATCTAGTTCGTACTTTAAAGTTCAAACTTCAAACTTCAAAGTGAAACTTTAATTCACATTTCAATGTCTCATGATAATGACAGGTTTGGATCATTCACCAATCAACCTTGAAGAGATAGATTTGCAAACTACAAATGCGGCAGACTGGGTCCAATTAGAGGAGCCTCCTCTTTTAAGCCTTCATGACTTGGAGAACTTTGAGAGTCAAGCAAGCGAAGGAGTGGGAGGAATCGCTTCTAGTTCTCACTCTTAAGAGTCTTAGACTCTTAGTTACTGATTTTTTTCTGATTAGCATGCAATTTTACGTAAACTTTTAGAAGCATATGCTTTTGGTTCTATGTAGTCACTGGTTAGGACTCAGGAGTCAAGACTCAGTACTTTGGATCATGTTTGGACTCATAACATATATGAGATATTCATTCATGATATTCTGGACATCTATTGATATTATGCATTGTTTGGACATGCCCTTACCGAATATTAATGAAAAATGTTTTTTTTTTTAATTCAATATATGTTTATATTTTTATTTAATGAATTCACTGATTTTTTCTTGATCCGATTAAAACTCTTCGCTCTTTTGCCTCGCCGATTTATTGCCGATTACAAGTCTAGTAACATTGAGAAATACTCCTCATTGAGTATTTCTCTGATCATCCAGCATCGGTCCCTGTGCTGATGCTAAGCCTCCCTACCCAACATCCTCTGCACTGCTGCATCCTGTACTGCTGCCCATGGTTCTGCCATTGCCACTGTTGCATCTGTACGACAGCTCCCTCTACATCCGTGCTACTGTTAGTCCTTTCTCCCAGCACTGCATTCACACTGCACCTCCTCTCATAATGCTGCATCGTGCTGCCCACTGCTGCACTGCAATTCAGTTACTGAGAAGTAAGTCACTGATCTCCCAACTCTGACCTCCTTGTTGGGCTACAGACACCCATTGATGTTGAAGCTCCCTCTGCCGCTGACAAGTGCTCCCTCTCTGACCTCTACACTGTTACAACAAACCCCTGCATCTCGCGTTGTTGCACACCTCTCTGTACCATCCTGCACTGGTGCAACACTCATGTGCCTCTCGCACTGCTACAACCTACTAGCCTCGCGCTGTTTCGAGACTCCTGCACTGTAGCTCTCTCTGCTGCTCCATCTGCATCCGTCTCTACCTAACTTAGCCAGTCCTACTACTCCTCTTCAGGGTTCCCATAGCAAGGTCTAATACAAGAGGCTGGGTACCTCAAGGATCCTGCCCCTCATCGCCTGTAGTCTGTCTGACTACAGCTCGATGTCTCCCCACTTCCTCAAGTGGCATGTGTGCACTCATGGCACAGTCATCGTCTATCTCCACTTCCTTCTCTGCCCTTGCTGGCGTTGTCTTGGTCTCGGAGGCCTCTCCCTTGTTCTTCTTCCTTGGACATTGGGTCGCATAATGAATCAACTCCCCACAGTGGAAGCATTTGACCTTGGAGAGGTCCTTCTTCTTCCGTTTCTCTTGCTTTCCCTCAGATGCTAGGGAAACATCCTCCTCTTGCTTGACTCTGATCCCCTTGCTGCTACTTCTCGTCTTGCTTAGCCTTCTAATCTCTTCTTGGCGAAGAGTTGCCCACATTTCCTCCCAATGTGGAAGGGTCGCTCTGCCCAGTATACTCTAGACAAATACCTCCTAGTTTTCTAGGACTGCATTCATGGTTGTTCTCACCATCAATTCTTGATCCGGCGTGGCCCCTATGGAAGCTAGTTGATCCTGGATCTCATTCAGTCGACCGAGGAAGGTGTCGATCGATTCACCCTCTTCATCTGGTATGACTGCAACTGATCCCGTCAAGGATGATGCTCTTAGCCCTCGCCATTGCCTCCTCGTACTTGTCGTTATCAGTTGGGTCAACTGGGATTTCTATCGTCCATAAGGCGAAGTGCTTGACATGATTTATGTCAAGTACAAATAAGATTCTAGCCTTCCAGGCTGCAAAGTTTGAGGCTCCGTCTAGTCTATCCTGGTCTCTTACTCTGTGCAGTGCCATGTTGCTCTCTACTTCCCTCCTGGAAGTTCTCGATGTGACTCCCTTTGGGCCTTGATTTCCCTCTTGGAAACCCTTCTGTCGATGTCGAGATGCCCCCTACTCTGATCGTCTATGCAACTACACCACTAATCCGGATTTTTCGGCTAGAAACCCTCGGTAGCAACTCCCTCTGTAATATTCCTAATTAGCCATGGCTAATTGAAATATTCGATTTTGCCCAATTTTTGCCTTCTATAGTTATTTATAAATAAATAAAAAATGAGAACGGGGGACATAACTCACTTTAAGAATAAAAAGTCACTTCCTAGTAGCACAATGTTGTGACTTAAGAAGGAGCCAAGAGGGCCAAAGGGGGATGCAGAAATGGGGCCCACACAGACACATGGAGGGACTGCACAGGAGGGAAGGAACACATGGCAAGAAGGGGATCACGCAAGAAAAAGTGAGCCTATGGATTGTGACAGGCAGAGGCTATAAAATAGAGAGGAACCCTCTCATTTGGGATCATTCTGGTTATGAGCATTTGTGATAGTCATTTCAACTTAAAGCACGCTGGTTGTTTAGCTAGTCTGTAGCACTGTTTAGTGCATTGAGTGTCTTCGTTTGGAGATCTCACCCTTAGCCCCGGGCGACTTTGAGTGCCTACTTGGGCAACGTATTTCCATTGGCATTCCAGCAGTAGACTCATCAGCATTTCAGCAACAGTTCCATCAACATTTCAGCAACAATTTCATCAATGTCTTTGAGGAACTGCCCAAAACCCCAAGGGGGTGATTTTCGGGGGTCGGCCATTTCAGAAAAGCTTTCTGGGTTTTTCTATGTTTTTTTAGTAGAGTCCAATTCCAGAGTTTCAGCTTTTTCAGAGGAGGGGAGTAGCGCCAAATCCTCATTCGATTTCCAGCAGCAGCAGCAGCACGACAGTTTCCTAGCAGCTGGGACGCAGATCAGTGTGAGGCCATTCCAGGAAAGCTTTTTGGGTTTCTTGAGTAGAGCCCAAATCCAGAGTTTTAGCTTTTTCCAAGGAGGGGAGCAGCCCCAAATCATCATTTGTTTCTAGCAGCATCAAACAGCACAGCAGCAGCATCCACGCAGAGAGGCCATTCTTGTCATTCTGAGAGTATTTCTTCACTTGCCTTATGCAAGTAGACGTGCCATCTGTCTAATCACCTCTTGTACTCATTTATTGCTCAGTATAATAAAATGGCTTAGCATTTCTCGCTGCATTTCTTGTGTATCTGCTTATATTTCGGTTTACATTTTTTATATGTTGTTCCACTGTTATTTTATCACTTCTGGGTTATTATATCATTTGCACATATTTGGTTGGAGTTTTTGCTGGGGTTTGACGAATATTCTGGGTTAGGAATATTACAGTGGTATCAGAGCATAGATCTGGCTCAGCCTATGGAGCTAGCAATCTATGACACCGGGGGAAAAACCCTACATTTGTTACAGAGATAGGAGATACAGAGACACTGGACATAGGTTGGAGAATACCTACAAAGAGGGAGACTGTGTTCCTGTGGCAGATGCCGAACAAGAGGAACCTATGGTAGACGCAGAACAGAGAGAGCCAATAGTGGACGCACAGCAAATGGCAGACAAGGATGGGAAAAGATTTGTGGATATGCTCCTTAAATCAATGCAGGATCTGTCGAGGCAGATTGAGGTGATGGGACAGAGATTCACGGCAGTAGAGGCCAGACAACGGGAGAGCCCACGATTTTTTTAGATCGGTGAGGGATCAGGTGCATCCTATCACTTGCCAAAGCAGCGTGATACTGCACAGCAGGGGGCCTCACATGCCCCTACACACTCTACCATGACCACCTTCTTAGGAGCAAACACGGGGGCCGCAGCCCAGCGAGAGGCAGAGCTCGGGCATATGGGCGATTATTTTGTAGAGTACCAAGCCTATGGGCAGGAGTTCAGGGAAGCCCTCTCATTCAGATATTTTGTTCAGCTCCAACGGGATAGCAGATCCCACGATCATCACAGAGGGTACCGGCATTACCATGGAGACACCCATCGTGCAACGAGCAAATTCCACTTGCCTACGTTTGATGGCTCATCAAACAGTTCGGCAAAGTCTTGGGTGGAGAAGCTAGACATTTATTTCCAGCTTAACCAGATGTCGGAGGTAGAGGCCATCAAGGTGGCAACGTTGCATTTGGATGGCGAGGCCCAGGATTGGTGGTTTCACGGGATGGTTAGATTGGGGCACTCCACAGTGACGTCATATGCCGAGTTTACTAGGAGATTGATGGAGCGATTTGATCGGAGGGATCCAGAGCAACATTTCATTGAGCTGACGAGGCTCAAACAAATAGGGAGCCCAGAGACCTACATTGCAGATTTCTTGAGGGTCTCCGTGATGGTGCCAGACCTCTCCACGGCACAGAGGGTCTATATGTATGTTGAGGGGTTAGCAAAGCCACTTCGGGGTCTAGTCTGATCCACTAGACCAGGTACGCTCCAGGACGCTATTAGCAGGACCCAAGACTTACAGGATGCCTTACCCAGGACCGAGACACCTTACCCCAAGAGACAAACTTTCTAGTCTAAGGGGAAGGATGTGAGGATTCCACCTCCAAAGGGGAATCCAGGAAGAGTACAGCTTGACGATGATGCCAGGAGAGAGCTGAAGAAGAAGCGGTTGTGCTTCACTTGTCAGGAGCCATGGGCACCAGGGCATAGATGTGCTGCTGGTAAAGCACATTTTATTGAGGTCTTCTCCGAGAGCAGTGGAGAAGAGGATGACGAGGAGCATGTGGAGGCAGGAGATAGCCATGCCATACAGGGACCTTTGCCACCTCCACCACCAGCAGTAGGTGGTGCATCTCTTGCACCCACTGGAGGGGCCCTTGCAGCGTTGCAAGGAGTTCCCAAGTATCTGACGCTACGCGTATGAGGGACAGTACATGGCCAGCGCGTATCATTTTTGGTTGACAGTGGGGCAACCCACAACTTCATCGATGTCCAGATGGTTGAGCGGAGAGGTATACAGACAGAGAGCTTTGATGGGTTTCCAGTATTGGTCCCAGGGGATTAGACCATGACGTGTGCTCGTTATGTTCCAGAGCTTTCAGTGACGATGGGTACCTACACATTGACTGACCACTTTTTCGTGGTCGATATTCCAGACACCAACATGATACTGGATGTTCAATGGCTTATCACTCTAGGGAAGGCCACGACAGATTGGAAGACCCTGGAGATGGAGCGGGATGATGAGAAGACAGGGAGGCATGAGAACATACGAGGAAAGCACACATATTGGAGGGCTCAACTCTTAATAGAGTACTCCAAGGACATATTTGCATGTGAGGTTCTGGATGGGCAGGTGGCAGATGATAGGTACAGGGTGGTCGATGAGATCATCTACTACAGGGACCGGATCTTCTTGACTGAAGGGTCTCAGACTCTCAGATCAAGAAGCAAATACTCCAGGCATCACATAATTCCCCATTAGCAAGACATCAGGGTTTTACCAAAACCTACAGGGCCATTAGAAAGAGGTTGTCATGGAAGGGCATCAAGGAGGACATACTCCAACACATCTGGGAGTGCGATGTTTGCCAGAGGAACAAGGGAGAGATGAGCCATCCCACAGGATTATTGTAGCCTCTTCCCATTCCGGAGGGGAAATGGGAGAGTGTTTCGATGGATTTCATCACAGGGATGCCAATGGCTAAGGGCAAGGATTGTATCTTTGTCGTTGTTGATCGACTGACGAAGCACACATTTCTTTGCCATATCTGCACACTATACAGCAGCACAGGTGGCCGAGCTGTTTTTCAGGCAGATCTTCAGGCTACATGGTCTTCCTAAGACCATCGTCAGTGACAGGGACAGTCGTTTCATGGGCTGGTTTTGGCGGGAGCTTTTCCGATTGGTGGGGATGGAGTTGACACCGAGTACTAGTTATCACCCATAGACGGACGAACAGACGGAGATAGTTAACAAGTGGATGGAGGGCTACTTGCATAACTATGTCAATGGGCAGTAGCGAGCATGGCTGAAGTGGCTGCATCTAGGGGAATACTGCTACAATACTTCCCATCACATGTCCATTGGTATGTCACCATTCTATGCTTTATATGGGTATCATCCATTATCTTTTGCTGATGTGATGTTTGGTGATAGCAAGGCTCCTAGAGCCAAGATATGGATCCAAGAGAGTCAGGATATTCTCTGAGCTCTCAAGGATAACATGGCTACAACATAGAACCAGCGGAAGCTGTATGCCGACAGGGGTCGGGTAGAGAGACAATTCGAGGTAGGGGACATGGTCTACCTACGGTTACAGCCATACCAATAGTCATCACTAAAGCAGAAGAGGGTTGAGAAACTTAAGCCCCGCTTTTATGGGCCGTACAGGGTGATACACAGGGTTGGACAGGTTGCATATGAGTTGGAGCTACCCCAAGGCAGCAAGATTCATAACATTTTCCATGTATCATGCCTGAAAAAGGCATTAGGGCAGCAGGTGACAGTGACAAATGAGCTACCACCTATGGATGACGAGGGGCATTTGGTATTGCAGCCAGAGGCTATCATTGATACCAAGGAGAGGCAGCTACAGAGCAGGATAGTCCGGGAATTCTTGGTGAGGTGGAAGAATTTGCTGGATGAGGATGCCACTGGGGAGAGTGAGAAGATCTTGCAGCATTCATCACTTCAATTGCTTGAGGACAAGCAACATTTTGCCGGGGAAGACTGTAATATTCCTAATTAGCCATGGCTAATTGAAATATTCGATTTTGCCTAATTTTTGCCTTCTATAGTTATTTATAAATAAATAAAAAAAGTGAGGATGGGGGACATAACTCACTTTAAGAATAAAAAGTCACTTCCTAGTAGCACAACATTGTGACTTAAGGAGGAGCTAAGGGGGCCAAAGGGGGACGCAGAAATGGGGCCCACGCAGACACATGGAGGGGTTGTGCAGGAGGGAAGGAACACATGGCAAGAAGGGGATCACGCAGGAGAAAGTGAGTCTAGGGATTGTGAGAGGCAGAGGCTATAAAATAGAGAGGAACCCCCTCATTTGGGATCATTCTGGTTATGAGCATTTGTGATAGTCATTTTGACTTAGAGTACGCTAGCTGTTTAGCTAGTCTACAACACTGTTTAGTGCATTGAGTGTCTCTGTTTGGAGATCTCACCCTTAGCCCCGGGGGATTTCGAGTGCCTGCTCGGGCAAGGTATTCCCATTGGCATTCCAGCAGTAGAGTCATCAGCATTTCAGCAGCAGTTCCATCAGCATCTCAGTAGCAGTTTCATCAGCGTCTTTGAGGAATTGCGTAGAACCCCAAGGGGGTGATTTTCGAGGGTCGGCCATTTCAAAAAAGCTTTCTGAGTTTTTCTGGGTTTTTTGAGTAGAGTCTGATTCTAGAATTTCAGACTTTTCTGAGGAGCGGAGCAGCCCCAAATCCTCATTCGATTTCCAGCAGCAGCAACAGCACGACAGTTTCCTAGCAGCTAGGACGCAGATCAGTGTGAGGCTATTCCAGGAAAGCTTTATGGGTTTTTCTGGGTTTCTTAAGTAGAGCCCGAATCCAGAGTTTCAACTTTTTCCAAGGAGGGGAGCAGCCCCAAATCATCATTTGTTTTCTAGCAGCAGCATCCACGCAGAGAGGCCATTCCTGTCATTCTGAGAGTATTTCTTCACTTGCCTTGTGCAAGTCGAAGTGCCATCTATCTAATCACCTCTTGTACTCATTTATTGCTCAGTATAATAAAATGGCTTAGCATTTCTCGCTGCATTTCTTTTGTATCTGCTTATATTTCCGGTTTACATTATTATATGTTGTTCCACTGTTATTTTATCACTTCTTGGTTATTATATCATTTGCACATATTTGGTTGGAGGTTTTGCTGGGGTTTGACGAATATTCTGGGTTAGGAATATTACACCCTCATCCTTGACCTTGCCCTATTAGGTACTGTTCTGACTACAATACCCCACCAGCTCCACTCTACAACTTACCCACAACCTCCTAAACCCCAACAACATGAAGGTGAGAGCTCCTAGGCTCTACGCAGTCCCTGCACCGGCAAACTAGCTCCCTCAGCCAACTACGTCAGCCCTCTTAGCCTTTGTGTGGCTCTGCGTGAGCCTATCTTTGCCTCCGCACAACCTCTTCTAGGCCCAAACATGATGACGCAAGCACTGCGTCATCCTTTCCTTGCTGCTTTGCTGCTAGGAACAACTTCTATCACTCACGACAACTGTTTTCTGCTACTGCTGCTCTGCTCTGCTGATGTCCTTAGTTCTCCTGTGATTTGCAACCACGCCCTGATACCATGTTGAAGTTTCTAAGTCTACCAGTTAGAAACTCTCCGTGCACTTTACTGATTTATTCTTACCTACTTGTTATGTTAATTAACAAGTTATTTACCATGAAAATACTGAAAATAAATACAAGTGCATGTTCAACATATTATAGATCATCAACTGAAGAAAACAGAAACAAGCACACAAATGACACCGTTATTTTTGGACTAATGTCCCCGGAAAAACCCAATGCGGGAAAATCGGCACAGCTATCTGAGGGTTTTATTTTTAAGCAGCGCTTTTCTGAGTACACTGGATGCCAAAATGGCTAACCCAATATAGATAAAAAATTTGGTAGAAATACCTCTCTTCAGAAACAAGTAATCGGAAAGCCTGCTCCATGAAAACCCTCTCCAGCACAATCTGAAGCCCAGTGTCAGCCCTGTTGGCCTCTGCATCAGCCTAAAGCCCTCTGCTTCAACCTACTGAGGTTCTATAAAGCCTCTCTGGCTCTCTGCGTCACTCCTGCAGCCTCTGGGTGGGTGACGCAGACCCTTCTAGCTCTGCGCAGTCTCTGTTGCCTCTACGTGGCTCCCTCTGGCTCTACGTCTGCCTCTCTCTGCTTCTGTGCTGGTCTCACAGCACTGTGCCTGCCTCTCTGCCTCGTACTCATTGCCCCTCGCTCAACGGATCACTGATTCTATCTCTCTTAGAAAAACCCCACTCTAGAGAATAGAATGACTGATCACTCTGGTGTGTTCTCCAAGTGACCCTCAAGCCTCCTCTTATACTTTTCTCGTTGACAAATCAACGGTCGAGAGTAAGTCCCTAATCAACGGCTAAGATTAGATCTAGCTTGATCCATGTCTCTTGGACCATTCTAACACAATTTTATACTAATTCACATTAATATTTTAATTGTCCCTAAGTTTAGACTTAGGAACTCCATTAAAAATATTAATTATTTTAATATCTCCTGAATTGTTTAGAATCTGCCCAAACCCTTTCTGGGTATTAGAGATCTCATGTGCCCCAACCTCTCCACCAAATTTTGTGGCTAGAGCACATCCGATGCTACCCCAAATCAACACCCTTTGCGTCACTTTTGTAGCCTCTGCGTGGATGACACAACCCCTTCTGGCCTCTATGCAGTCACTGCTAGCCTCTGCTTGGCTCCCTCTAGCTCTGCGTCTGTCTCTCTGTCTCTGCATTGGTCTTCTGACACTATCCTTGCCTCTCTTCCTCGTACTCATTGCCCCTCACTGCAACTCTGATCACTGGTTCGCTTTCTCTTAGCAAACCATGCTCCAGAAAATCGAACTGACTAATCACTCTGGTGTCTCCAACTAACCCTCAAGCCTCCTCTTATACTTTGTCTGTTCAGTCTTCAATGGTCGAGATTACATCTCTAATCAACGGCCAAGATTAGATTTGGCTTGATCCATGTCATTTAGAGCCAGACAGCTCCCTACAATCTGGAGCAGAATGGGGTAGCAGAAAGAAAGAACAGGACTATTGTAGAAGCAGCTAGGGCCATGACGTATGATCAGGATATGCCAAAATTCCTGTGGGCAGAAGCATGCAACACAATAGTCTATGTTCAGAACAAGACTCCTCATCGGGCATTGGGCAAGATTACTCCAAAGAAAGTCTTCACAGGGAAGACCCCTGAAATCAGTCATTTCAGGATATTTGGGAGTTTAGCATATTGTTGCATACCCGAAGAAAAGAGGAAGAAGCTGGATCAGAGTGCGGAAAAGGGATATCTTGTGGGATATAGGGAGAACGCTAAGGCATACAGAATCTATCTTCCAGGGAGCAGGAAGGTAGTAGTACGACGAGATGTAAAGTTCATGGAGGACAGGGCTTTCAGAAGATCTCGCGAGATGCCTTCCGAGGAGTAGTCGAAAGAGGAGTCATTGGTTAAGCCTCTTCAACCAACAGAAGTAAAGAATTCTTCCTCAGAATAGGAAGATTCTCAGGAGGAGGAGCGGACAGAAGTACCTGTTGGTAGAGGAAGAACTAGCAAGGAACTTCGTCAGATTCTGCGAGATGCAAAGGACTTCATCAGTGCGCCAAGAAATAATAAGAGGAGCGAAAACAACCAGATAGATATCAGGCATTAGTAGCTCAGGATGGAGAGCCAACCAGTTTCAAGGAGGCAGCTCAACGTCAAGTTTGGCTAGATGCGATGGTAGAGGAATACAACTCCATAATGGTAAACGATGTCTGGGAGGTGGTGCCAAGGCCTCAAGACAGATTAGTGGTGGTTCAAGATGGATCTACAAGATCAAATACACTGCAAACAGTAGTGTTGAGAAATACAAGGCCAGGTTTGTGGCTAAGGTGTATGCTCAAAAGGAAGGGATTGACTATGAGGAGACCTTCACACCAGTAACCAGGTATACATCTATTAGGACCGTGATATCTCTTGCAGCCCAGATGGGATGGGAGATCCATCAGATGGATGTCAAAACGACATTTCTGAACAGGGTAATAGAAGAGGAGGTATACATTGAACAACCAGAGGGTTTTGAAACTCATGAGAAGAAGTCTCATGTATGCAAATTGAAGAAAGCCTTGTATGGGCTGAAACAGGCACCAAGAGCATGGTATGGTCGAATAGATGACTACTATCAAAAGATGGGATTTGTCAAGAGTGATGCGGATCCGAATCTCTACTATCTAGTTGTAGAGAACGAGCCGCTAATCTTAGTATTGTATGTGGATGATCTCTTTCTAACAGGATCATCCAGACTCATTGGGGACTGCAAGAAGAATCTGGCCACAAAATTCGATATGAAGGATTTGGGACGAATGCACTACTTCCTAGGGTTGGAAGTTTGGCAGCAGAAGGGAGAAATCTTCCTTGGGCAAGGGAGGTATGCTACAGAAATCCTGAAAAGATTCGGGATGGAGGACTATAGACCTATGGCTACGCCAATGATCACCAACTGGAAGAATATTGATGCATCAGAAGACAAGGATGTCGATCCCACCCTATGCAGGCAGCTCATAGGGTCCCTGATGTATCTGGTCAATACCAAGCCAGACATTTGCTACGCTGTAAACACCCTTAGTCAGTTCATGGTGGAACCAAAGAGGGCACACTGGGCAGTAGCCAAACATGTTCTCAGGTATTTACAAGGAATAGTCAATTATGGGCTCTTGTACACTAAAGGTAAGGATATCAGTTTGAGTGGATTTACTGACGCAGATTGGGCAGGAAGTTCAGTGGATCGGAAAAGTAACTCTGATTACTATTTCAACATTGGATCAAGAATGACCTCTTAGTGCAATAGGAAATAGAAGTCCGTGGCTCTGAGCTCATCTGAGACAGAATATATGGCAGCAAGCATAGCTTCGTGTGAGGCTATATGGCTTAGACAACTGCTAGTGAACCTATTCAGAAAGAATATGGAGGCGACCAGGATCATGTGCGACAATCAGAGTTGCATCAATCTCTCTAAGAACCTAGTGTTTCATGATAGGTCGAAGCATATTGATATCCGGTGTCACTTTGTCAGAGACTGTGTCCAACGAGGAGTTGTAGAGTTGAGCTACACTGCTACAAGAGAACTGGTAGCAGACATCCTCACCAAGGCCCTTGGAAGGACAAAGTTTGACTACTTCAGGGAAAAGATGGGGATGGTGAAGAACCAGTTTCAAAAGCAGAAATGGGAGTGATTGTAGCATGGATGCAGAGGGAGTTGCAGTGTGAATGCAGTGTTGGGAGAAAGGACCAGAAGCAACACAAATGCAGAGGGAGTTGTCATACAGATACAGCAGTGGCAGTGGCAGAGCCATGGGCAACAGTACAGGATGCAGCAATGCAAAGGATGTTGGGCAGGAAGGCTTAGCATCAACACAGGGACCGATGCTAGATGATCAGGGTGATACTCAGTGAGGAGTATTACTAGAGCACAGTCCTCGTTAAGAGGAGTGTTTATTTGGGGTAGCATCGGATGTGCTCTAGCCACGAAAATTGGTGGAGAGGCT
Source organism: Pinus taeda (assembly GCA_000404065.3). Taxonomy (NCBI): domain Eukaryota; kingdom Viridiplantae; phylum Streptophyta; class Pinopsida; order Pinales; family Pinaceae; genus Pinus; species Pinus taeda. Next base: position 21,787 of record APFE031031314.1, on the reverse strand, counting down.
AAAGCACATGAGATCTCCAATACCCAGACATGGTTTGGGAAAATTCTAAATAGTTTGGGAGATATTAAAATACTTAATATTTTTAATTAAGTCCCTAAGTCTAAACTTAGGGAAAATAAAATATTAATGTGAATTAATATAAAACTGTGTTAGAATGGTCCAAAAGTCATGGATCAAGCCAGATCTAATCTTAGCCGTTGATTAGGGACTTAATCTCGGTCGTTGATTTGTCAATGAGAAAAGTATAAGAGGAGGCTTGAGGGTCACTTGGAGAACACACTGAGGGAGACCAATCAGTTCAATTTCTGGAGCGAGGTTAGCTGAGAAGCTAAGAGACAGGATCAACAACTAGAGATCAGCGCTGAGGCAGGAGAGGCAGATGCAGGGCATTTCAAGTAGACACAGAGGCAGCAGGAGACTACGGAGTCATTAACTGGGCTTGTGTGGGTGACGCAGAGAGGCCCAGGGCTGACGCAGTCAGGCAGGGGTTGACACAGAGGGTCTGAGAGCCACACAAAGGTCAGCCGGGATGACGCTGGGATTGGGAGAAGTGCTGGAGTATTTTTTTTTTCTCTGTGGGTAAGCCAGTTTGGCACCCTGTTGTACTGAAGAATTGCTGAATAATAAAAACCTCCCTTGCTACACCAGTTTTCCCACATTGGGTTTTTCCAGGGACTATTGTCCAAAATAACTGTGTCAATGTGTTGATTCTTGTGCATATGTTTGTTTCTGTATTACGGTGTGATATCTGCAGCAGTATTTATTTTAATGTTTATTGAAGTAATTTCATAAATAGTTTATTGTGAAATAAGTAGAAAAAGTAAATCAGTTGCTGTAGTGATAGAATTTTCACAGTGTATAGAGAGACTATATTGATACTGAGATTGATATTGACTTTTCTTGATGTTGGTTGGACACTGATCTTTTAAGTGTCTCTTTTATTCCCTTCCTTAGACTGTAACCATAGCTCTGATACCATGTTGAAGAATCTAGGGCACGGGGTTAATGAGATTCTTCTTTACATGATAACTATTAATGATTAGCTTGTTAATAATTAGTGTACCTTCTTTTAATCATTAAATAACTACCATAACAAAGAAACAAGAACAAAATAAGTTGGCATTCTGCCATGACCAAAACCTCTCCCTCTTAGGGTAGCATCGGATGTGCTCTAGCCACGCAATTTGGTGGAGAGTTTGGGGCACATAAGATCTCCAATACCCAGAAAGGGTTTGGGCAGATTCTAAACAGATCAAGAGATATTAAAATAATTAATATTTTTAATGGAGTCTCTAAGTCTAAACTTAGGGAAAATAAAATATTAATGTGTATTAATATGAATCTGTGTTAGAGTGGTCCAAAAGACATGGATCAAGCCAGATCTAATCTTACCCGTTGATTAGGGACTTAATCTCAGCCGTTGATTAGGGACTTAATCTCAGTCATTGAGATGTCAACAGGAAAAGTATAAGAGTAGGCTTGAGGGTCACTTGGAGAACACACCAGAGTGATCAAATGTCAACAGGAAAAGTATAAGAGAAGGCTTGAGGGTCACTTGGAGAACACACCAGACTGATTAGTCATTCTATTCTCTAAAGCGGGTTTGCTAAGAGAGATAGAATCAGTGATCGGAGTTTCAGCTGAGGGGCACTGAGTACAAAGAGACGAAGAGGCAGAGATAGTGTCGGTAGAGCAACGCAGGAGCTAGAGAGAGTGACGCAGTAGCAGCCAGGGCTCACGCAGGGCCACGCAAAGGTAGCTGGGCGCTGCACAGAGCCTCAGAGAGGTCAGCATTGCTGACGCAGAGGGCCAGAAGGTTGACGCAGACCCATCTGTGGTGACGTAGGCCAACATTGGGCAAAGAGGGGCTGATGCAGTCCAGAAAGGCAGACGTTGGGGTTTCTGGGGCAGATTGGAGCTGAGGAGCTGCCGAAAAGATTATCCGGGGTTTCAGCTGGGAAATTTGTCTCAAACTGAGAGGTATTACTGCCAAGGAAATTCTTTGATGGGTAGGTCAGTTTCGGCACCCAGATTGTACTGTGATATTGCTTAATAAGAAAACCCTTAGATAGCTACATCGATTTTCCCGCATTGGGTTTTTCCGTGGACATTGGTCCAAAAATAACGGTGTCATTTGGTGTGATTGTTTCTGTTTCCTTCAGCTGTTGATTTGTAATATGTTGAGCATGCACTAGTGTTTATTTTCAGTATTTACATGGTAAATAACTTGTTAAGTAACAAAACAAGTAGGTAGGAATAAATCAAATAAAGTGCATGGAGGGTTTCTAACTGGTAGACTTAGAAACTTCAACATGGTATTAGAACATGATCGCAGATCATAGGAGTACTGAGGACATTGGCCGAGTGGAGCAATAGCAGGAGAAAACAACTATCTCAAGGTGACAGAAGTTGTTTCTAGCAAAGCAGCAACAAGGGAAGGGTGACGCAGTGACTGCGTCATCAAGGGTGAGCCAAGAAGAGGCAACGCAGAGGCTAAGGAAGGCAAAGGGAGCCTCACACAGAGCCACGCAGAAGCCAGGAGGGCTAATGTAGTTGGCTGAGGAAGCTAGGTTGCTGGTGCCGGGATTGCACAGAGCCTAGGAGCTTTCACCTTCAGGTTGTTGGGGTTTAGAAGGTTGTGGGAACATTGCAGAGTGGAGCTGATGAGGTATTGTAGTCAAAATAGTACCTAATAGGGAAAGGCCAAGGTAGAGGGAGTTGCTGCCAAGGCAGATTTCTGGCCAAGGAATCTGGATCAGTGTTGTTGTTGCACAGACGATCAGAGGGGCAACTTGACGTTGGCAGAAGGATTTCCAGGTGGGAAATCGGGACTCAGAGGGAGTCAAGAAGAGAATTTCCAGATGGGAAGTGGAGAGACTCAGTAGGAATCGAACCGAGAACTTCCAGACGGGAAGTGGAGAGACTCAACAAGAATCAAACAGAGAACTTCCAGAAAGGAAGAAGACTTAGCAGGAGTCGAACAAAGAACTTCCAAACGGGAAGTAGACTCAGCAGGAGTCAAACAGAGAACTTCTAAACGGGAAGTAGACTTAGCAGGAGTCGAACAAAGAACTTCCAGACGGGAAGCAGACTTAGAGGAGTCAACAAGAAGAGCAAAGAGATGGCCATGAATGGGTTGAGGGATCAGGACAAGATGGATGAGGCATCCAACTTTGTCATCTAGAAGGCCAGGATCCTTTCTGTTCTATGTGCCATGAGTGCTCACATGCCACTTGACCGGAAGTGGGGAGACATCAAGTTGTAGTCAGATGGACTACAGGCGATGAGGGGCAAGATCCTCGAGATACCCAGCCTCTTGGATTAGACCTTCCTATGGGAGCCCCGAAGAGGAGTAGTAGGACTGGCTAAGTCAGGTAGAGATCGATGCAGATGGATTAGCAGAGAGAGCTACAGTGCAGGAGTCCCAGGACAACGCGAGGCTAGCATGCTGGAACAATGCGAGACGCACAGGAGTGTTGCACCAGTGCAAGAAGGCACAGAGAAGTGTGGAACAGTGTGAGATGCAGGGAGTTGTTGTAATAGCGTAGAGTTCAGAGAGGGAGCACTTGTCAGCGGCAGAGGGAGCTTCAGCATCAAAGGGTGTTTCTAGCCCAACAGGGAGGTCAGTTGGGAGATCAGTTACTTAGTTCTCAGTAACTGAGTTGCAATGTAGCAGTGGGTAGCACGATGCAACATGATGAGAGGAGGTGCAATGCAGATGCAGTGTTGGGAGGAAGTACCAGCAACAGCACAGATGCAGAGGGAGTTACTGTGCAGATGCAGTGCTGGGAGGAAGGACCAGCAGCAGCATAGATGAAGAGGGAGCTGTCATACAGATGCAGTAGTGGTAGTGGCAGAACCATGGTCAGCAGTACAGGAGGTAGCAGTGCAGAGGATGGTGGGCAGGAGGGCCTAGCAACAACACAGGTACCGATGTCAGATGATCAAAGTAATACTCAATGAGGGGTATTGCTAGAGCAGTCCTTGCTAAGAGGGAGTGTTGATTTGGGGTAGCATTGGATGTTCTCTAGCCACGAAATTTGGTGGAGAGGTTGGAGCACATAAGATCTCCAATACCCAGAAAGGGTTTGGCCAGATTCTAAACAGATCAAGGGATATTAAAATAATTAATATTTTTAACGAAGTCCCTAAGTCTAAACTTAAATTTATATTAAAATAATTTTTAGAATTTAAAAATATCTAAAATGGTGTTTTTGCATGTTTTAAATAAAATATTAATGTGTATTAATATGAATCTGTGTTAGAGTGGTCCAAAAGACATGGATCAAGCCAGATCTAATCTTAGCTGTTGATTAGGGACTTAATATCGGTCGTTAAGATGTCAACAGGAAAAGTATAAGAGGAGGCTTGAGGGTTACTTGGAGAACACAATAGAGTGATCAGTCATTCTATTCTCTAGAGCAGGGTTTGCTAAGAGAGATAGAATCAACGATCGGAGTTTCAGCTGAGGGGCATTGAGTACAGAGAGACAGAGAGGCAGAGATAATGTCAGGAGAGCAATACAGGAGCTAGAGAGAGTGACACAGTAGCAGTCAGGGCTCACGCAGGGCCACGCAGAGGTAGCCGGGAGCTGCGCAGAGCCTTAGAGAGGCCAGCGTTGCTGACACAGAGGGCCAGAAGGCTGACGCAAGGCCTCCTAAGGCTGACGCATACCCATCCGGGGTGACGCAGGGCCAACGTTGGGCAGGGAGGGGCTAGCGCAGTCCAGAAAGGCAAACATTGGGGTTTCTGGGGCAGATTGGAGCTAAGGAGCTGCTGGAAGGATTATCCGTGGTTTCAGCTGGGAAATTCGTCTCAAACTGAGAGGTATTACTGCCAAGGAAATTCTCTGTTGGGTAGGCCACTTTTGGCACCCAGATTGTACTCTGATATTGCTTCATAAGAAAACCCTTAGATCGTTGCATCGGTTTTCCCGCATTGGGTTTTTCCAGGGACATTGGTCCAAAAATAATGGTGTCATTTGGTGTGATTGTTTCTGTTTCCTTTAGTTGTTGATCTGTAATATGTTGAGCATGCACTAGTGTTTATTTCCAGTATTTACATGGTAAATAACTTGTTAAGTAACAAAACAAGTAGGTAGGAATAAATCAGATAAAGTGCATGGAGGGTTTCTAACTGGTAGACTTAGAAACTTCAACATTTGCATACGGATGTTGATACAAAGTGTGTCCTCCTTCACCTTAACTGAGATTGATATTGACTTTTCTTGATGTTGGTTGGACACTGATCTTTTAAGTGTCTCTTTTATTCCCTTCCTTAGACTGCAACCATAGCTCTGATACCATGTTGAAGAATCTAGGGCACGGGGTTAATGAGATTCTTCTTTACATGATAACTATTAATGCTTAGCTTGTTAATAATTAGTGTATCTTCTTTTAGTCATTAAATAGCTACCATAACAAAGGGACAAGAACAAAATAAGTTGGCATTCTACCATGGCCAAAACCTCTCCCTCTTGGAGAGGAAAACCCACATAAAATTATTCTTATAGAGATTCCAATTGATGAACACCAAGACCATGACCCTTGACCAACTGAGCCACTCCAAAACCAAGCCACCAATCCTCTTCTTCATACTGCTGAAATCATCATCTTCACGGCACCATGGAGATATACATTACTACTGCGACATCACTAAGAATATTCCTGTACTTGCACTGAGAGACTCATCATAGCTATGAGCTTCATGGCTACTGCATTACAACAGAGATCACATCGATCCTCTTCCTTACGAATACATCAAGACTATGTGACTGTGATCATCGAGATAGTGATTGTGTCTATGATGTATGTAAGCCGAGACAGAGATCCTTCTTGCCGAGGGTGTATACTTCTGACTTCATTTACAATTTCACCGAAAATTCTTATCATCTCTTTTCACTGAGTGGACTGGATCAGCAATGCACCGAGGCTTGTAATGAGGAGAAGACTGAGACTTATTTGTGAGATTTGAGGTGTGAAAATTCCTACACTGAAGGAAACCCTACTGAAGCAAATCTAAATCTACTTCACCTACTTGATTTTTAAATTACATTCATCAAGTTATTCTTCTAAATACTGAAGCAAATTATTTCTGCAGCCTACACTAATTAAATATTTGATCTCATGAAACAGAAAACAGAGCAAAGAACAAGATACATAGGACACTTATTTTTGGACACAATAGTCCCCGAAAAAACCCAATGCGGGAAAAACCGGTGCAGTAGTTCTGAGGATTTATTATTATGCAGGAGAAATATCTAAATACAAATCTAGGATGCTCATCTAGCAATCCTTTACAGAGAAAAATACTGGCGGAAAATCTGAGTGAGTTTTACCTCACTTCACCTGGCAGAATTCCGGCTGATCTGGATCAACACTGGCTAACACCGGCTATTTCTGCGTTGGCCCTACATAGGCTCTACATCAGCCCTGTGTCAGCTTCTCTTCCCTTTGCGTCAGCTATCCGGCTGTTCCGGCAGTTCTCGGCAATTCTAGTTGTTCCCAACAGTTCTGAATTCTGCGTGACACGCAACTTTTTTGCTCTGTGCAGGCCTTTCTGGCTCTGTGTCAAGACTACGTGGGCCCAGAGTAGCCCAGCATCAGCTCTCCCAACTACTGTGCTGCCTCTTTGCAAGCTCTCTCTGTCAGTATTCTCCAGAAAGTCCTTCTCCCAGATTTTCTTTGCCCCTCTACTGCTGAATGATTAGTTCGAATTTCTCAGCTTCCTAGCCCCATAAATCAAACTCTAGATCAATTCTCTCTCAGTGTGTGTGTTTCCAAATGAACCCCAAACCTCCAATTTATACTTTTCTTGTTGAGTCTTAAACGACCGAGATTAAGTCTCTAATCAACAGCTAAGATTAAAATATGACTCGATCCGCCTTCTAGATCATTCTCACCCATATTTTAATTAATACACATTAATATTTTAATTTCCCTAAGTTTAGACTTAGGAACCCCATTAAAAATATTAATTATTTTAATAAAATACAATCTAGGTGGATTTTCACCAAACGGTTTCTGGGTTCTTTAGAACTCATGTGTCTTAGCCTCTCCACCAATTTTCAAGGCTAGAGCACTTCCAATGCTACCAAAAACTAACACAGGTGAGTCCGAGATGGTATCTATATTGTACTCATTCGAGAGAGTGTTCCTTCAAAGTATGCGAAGTTACAGACCTGTACCCATCTGAGCTTCTTCAAAGAGAAAATGCGATATGTTTCTTTGTCCTTTTGCGGAGACTTTAGTTGCCTATTTATAGGTGTTGTCTCTCCATATCAAGCCGACATTTCCCAATGAACCGATGTGTCTTATTTTGTGAACCGACATGACTCCCCTTTAATTCGTTTGTTGGCGACTCCCCTTTAATTCATTTCTTGGTCGACGTGATTGTGCTTTTCATTGTTTTGCTTGCTTGTCTTCAAGATGATTGTGTTGGTCTTGGAGGGTTGTTCTTAGACATTCGGTTGACCCATACATATTACATAAATGCTCAAGAAGAGCTCTTTGACTCTTTGACTTCCTAGACCTATGGAATGAGCAAGAAACTCATTCTTATAATTTACAAAAATAATATTTCTTTTTCTTGACAAGTACAAAGATCAAAATTACTTTGACAAATACCAAACCTAGTTACACTTTTCTTCAACACTCTAAACACTGGTCTCAAAATAGTTAAGAGGGAGGTTCCGTTTAGACTAGGCATATAACTTAAAAGTAACCAAGATCCTTGTATTACAATTAGATCTTAGGTCTTGCATTTCATATAGGTTAGTCTATCATTTAAGCAGTGGTTGTCCATCTGGTTACTTGGCTTTGATTTGTAATAAGCAAGAATTGTGACTCCATAAGGTATTGGTCTAATTTCTAAATCTAGTTAAATCCTTAAGTCTTGCTAAATTTAACCGAGTAGCTAGGCCACTCAATTGTCTCTTGAACAAGTTGGTTTCCAACTTGTCTTTCATCATATCCTTCCATAGGGACTACCCCCCATAGCCTGTTGTTGGGAGATAGCTAGAATGGAGTGGGCAGGGATCAGAGTGATAGCCCCCGTCTTGAGCCGTTATCGCAGTGCCTGTACAATCCAAGTGACAACACACCTGACATGGGATGGACTAGCCTCTGCACTAGTGATCACCCCTACAAAATAAAGGATTTTCTAAAACCATGAGTCTTCAAGTAGGCCCATTAAAGATCCTCCAATTCTATCTAGGACGAATGGAACAAAAGTAAACTCATAGGTATCGACAATGGATCTGACCAAACAAGGCCTAGGATACTTGATAAGGGCATAAGGGCCTCACATGATTGTTTCATGGCTTTAACCTGTGACATTGGACTTACAATGGAGCAAAAATGCTGCAATAAATGTACAGGTACCCCCACTAGTATAATGGGTAACAGGGTACATTTCAAAACCCACTGATTTTCCTCCACATTTGATATGCGATAACAGGTGTTTAGAATAATGCATCTAAACAAAAATATGAATTCTTAGCATGAAAGGAGTATCATGTGAATTTCAGGTGGTATTTTCAGAAGTTGCCTAATAAAAAATAAAATAAAACTGTGATCACTAGTAACTACACACCATGATCTTCATAAAGCACTACAAAGACAATTTTAAATTAAAATCAGTTTACCATGTCCAAAGAAGCAAGATCCATAAATTCGAATGCGGAGATAATCTCTCCCAATTTCCTTTTAGCTTCAGAGAGAAGTCTCTGCAACCAGCAAGTAAAATTTTATAAAACAACCTAATTAGCAAAGGTTCTCTGTCATACACACATTTTATACAAATAAATCTGCATCTGATCATTACCGATTATGGAGTTAAGCAATGGAGACTTCAATAGCAATGGTTAAATTTTTTTTTATGTTTTCTTTTGCATTCCTAGCCAAATATGTCAAAACCAACAGATCTAAATTTTAAATGATACATTTAATATCCATGGTGACCATCTTGTGTCCTGTAGGATTCAAAAAACAAATTGTACTTCAGGACCTAATTAACATTTAAAATAACAATTACTTGTATGGTTATGGAGAAACTGACCAAAAATAAAAATCAGGCATGAGTCCCTCTTTTTATGGTCTTTACATTATCTAGACTCTAGCAAGAAAGATGAAATCGAAAGATTCAAAGAATAAACAAAGCAAAAGTCATTCTCTAGCACCTAAAAAAATGCTCAATTCCTTTGCTGGGTTCACTAATATAGGATTAAATAAAATCTAGATTCTAGCCATTAGGGACGTAATCAAAAGAGTGAAACAGAAACAAAGTCATTCTTTAGCACCTAAAAGCAATGCTCAATTTCTTAGTGGGTTCAGTTACATGGGATAAAACTAACCTGAAATTCTTGCTAGATGCTTTAGAGAGGATCTGTAATTATTCAGGTACTTCTTTGTGTCTTAGCTTTCTTTATCTTTCAAAATAAATCATTTTTTGCATGACTGCATTTATTGCTCATGCATATAAAAAAAAATTGTTTTCATAAATACATCATCAGCAGCCTTAGATTTGGCATTAGAATCGTTATATAAGCTTGTACTGCCTCTGCCTCTACACTGATGTGAAACTCTTAATTTATTACATCATATTGAGGTATAGAACTTATCAATGACAATGAAGTCATGAATAAATTGCAACCTACGGCAATATAATCATATCCAATGGGAATGGCATAATTAATAGATTACACCACACTTATATATAGTTTCAAAGGTAAACAACTTAAAAATTACAACTATTTTTCACTTTCTAAATGTGTATAGGACCAATGGATGGACATGCCAAGTTGATGGAGTCTTAGATTAGTGAGCTAGGACCATGTTTGTTTTGGATTTCTAAGGAATAACAATTAACGTCAAATAACCATGTTATTTCTACTGCATGGGAGGTTTTCTGTTAAGCATGCTTTATCCCTACAGTTTGACTAACATGCATAAGCACTTGTAATGCATCATTAACATATAGCACTCTAGATATGCATAAAGTTGTCTTCCAAGGCACCAGTCACCTCCCAAGTTGAACTTGATGATAAAAACCCTAATCCACAAGGCACAACCCAAGAGACAACTCCTAGGATAGCCATCATTGTCACCTAAGTAACTTATCACCTTCACTTTAGGCCAGCTCTTCTCCGACTCAAGGAGGGTATCCCCAATAGAGTTACCAAAGCTAAGCAATGAGGTACAAGGTAAAGCTAGAGTAGCTTTCATAAAACAATGTTCTTGGTATTTTAGGATATAAAAGAGGTGAATTAAAGAAGTAGAGATTGGTGCCAAATCCAACAAAGGCAATGCAGTCAAGGTGAATCAAAGGGGGCTTATGTTGCCAAGAAGAAAATGTGATATCCCCACTAAATAATTTTGCTAAGCATAGTCCCATTTTTGCAAGTTTGACAATAGGAGAAGATTTTGATGTTTGGAGATGGAAAAGTGGGTTAAGTAGATCCCCACTTGATTTTTGGTGGCTAGGGAGGCCATGTGCATGAGAAAGAAAGGGAAAATTATTATGCTAGTGGAATGTGGGGGCCATAAGGAGAGAGTTTGAACCACATGAAGAATTTGTACTAGAGGAGGGAGGAGAGAGAAAAAGAAGTGTGACCTAGTGGAAATTGGGGCCCGCCAAGGGAGAGAGGATCAACACTTATAAATATCACAAGGAGGCCTTCAATTTGTATCCTTTGTCTATTCTACTTCAGAAATCGAACTCTCTTGGAGTTGTTGAGCACAAGAAGAGAAGTGTTGCTTAGCACAGGAATTTTAGGTGGAGTTCCACCCTCATTTTGGAGAACTTCGAGTGTCTCCCTAGTGAGGAAACTTGGTAGTCTAATTCAGGGTTTCCCTTGAGCATATTGTAGGAGATTTACCAAGTTTTGCGTGTTCCCTTTGGTGCATAAGGTAGCTCGTATAGGCTATTTGGGGCAGCTTCAGTTAGTTAGAGATCCCGGGTATTTGCAAGAGTTGAGGGTGTTTTCTGGGCCAAATTTGTCTAACTATGATTGTGCACAGAAGTCATTGAGCAGTCACTACGCAGGGTTTGGAGGAAGCAAAGATTGTTAGAGTTGGGGCCTAAAGAGAAGACCCATTTCCAGAGAAGAATTTTGCAATAATTCCAAGGACTTTGCAGTGGAGGATTTGACCTTCAATCAGCAATGTCGTTCTTGCAATGCAAGGAGCTAGCCAGCCTGGGCAATTCACACTTCTTGGGGATTTCTAGGTCAGCTAGAATCAGTTGAAGGTTTTTCTGGACTTTTGTGGGTTTGGTGTGTGAAGGTTGGAGCTATTATTGCAAGATTTTTTGAGCAATTCTAAGGGAAAAAAATCTAGTTCCTTTCCAGCGGGAGTTGCAAAATTTCCTTGGCAATGCGAGCTACTAGTTTGGGCCATTTCCAACACTTGGGTCTACAAATTTTCACCTAGGTTTTGCATTGCTTGCAGAAGCAAGCTAAGGTTGCATTGTTCTTACTCTATTGTACCTAGTTTCTAGTGTTATTAATAAAATGGTTCAACTTTCTTGCCCAGTTGATTTTGTTTACTAATTATGCATGCATGTTTTAAAATTTTATTGCTATAGCTTAGTGCCTGTTCTTGATTTTCACTGTTATTTCCTAGTTGGAATATTATAGTGGTATCAGAGCATGTTCATGGCCAGTTGTGGGCAAAATAGAAGGTGATGCCACCTAGGTATGTTGTAGTGTTTCACAGAGGCAAAGGCAGAGGCAAAGGGAGAGGTTGAGGTAGGGGAGAAGAACTCAACCTATTTTCAGAAACAAAGCCTAAACACGCCAAGGAGCACATGGAGAACCAGGAAGGCAACGCGTAGCCTAAACAAGATAGTCAAAGATAGTTTCTAAAGGATTCGGTGAGGCAGAACCAATAATTGAGGAGGTGGAACTAGCCGGGGTTCTAGAGATGATGAAACAAATGATGGGAATGCAAATACAAAACCAGTAGGGTCAACTCAATAATGGAGAAGGTGGTTCCTGGATAGGAGAAGGAAGCCACACACATTTCAACAGAACCACACCCACACATATGGCCAGACTAGTTATCCTACCATGCCTCATTTTCTAGATGAACCTGAAGGGGAGAGATATCCGAACACCTTTGCATATTTGATGAGATCTTTCGAAGATGGGATTAATGAGTATGATGTGTTGGACCCTAGGATCAGGAGGGTTTTATCATTTGGAGATTTTATTCATATCAAGGAAAAGCACAGATCAAGAGCCAGAACATCATACCTTTTCAAATGAACCCCAAACCTCCATTTTATACTTTTCCTATTGAGTCTTCAACGGTCGAGATTAAATCTCTAATCAATGGCTAAGAATAAAAACATGACTTGATCCACCTTCTAGATCATTCTCACCCATATTTTGATTAATACCCATTAATATTTTAATTTCCTTAAGTTTAAACTTAGGAACTCCATTAAAAATATTAATTATTTTAATAAAATACAATCCCGGTGGAATTTCACCAAACAATTTCAGAGTTCTTTAGAACTCATGTGCCTTAACCTCTCCACCAATTTTCACAAGGCTAGAGCACTTCCGATGCTTTACCAAAAACTAACACCCCTCTTAGCAAGCAAAGTGCTCTAGCAACAACGTCCACTCTGCATGTTGCTCTGTTTCTTAAAGCACCTCCTTTCTACATTGCAGTTGCTTACTGTACTGCTGTTCACGACACTACCAACTGTAATTGTTGCATCTGTACTTCATCTCCTCTCAAACGCTGTGTCTGCTACGCTGCTAGCACTACCACTGCTAATGTTTGATTTTGGGTAGCATTGGATGTGCTCTAGCCATGAATTTGGTGGAGAGACTAAGGCACATGAGACCTCCAAAGACACAGAAATTGTTTGGAGAAACTCCACCTGGATGAAGAGTTATTAAAATAATTAATATTTTTAATGAGTTCCTAAGTCTAAACTTAGGAAAATAAAAATATTAATGTGTATTAATAAAATATGGGTGAGAAAGTTCTAAGTGACGAGGATCAAGCCAGTTCTAATCTTACCCGTTGATTAGGGACTTAATCTCAACCATTGAACCATCAACAAGAAAAGTATAAGAGGAGGCTTGAGGGTCAGTTGGAGATACACCAAGAGAGATCAATAATTTGATTTTCTGGGGTGAGGTTTGCTTAGGAAATCAAGTTAGTGATTAGAAATATCAACTCCTGATCCAGTGTGGCCCCTATGGAAGTCAGTTGGTCACGGATCTCCTTCAACTGACCAAGGAAGACATCTATTTTCTCTCCCTTCTACATCTGGTATGACCTTAGTTGATTCTCCAGGAGCATCTTCCTCTACACAGAAGTATTCTAGTACAATGTCTTCAAAGTGTCCCACATTTCCTTTGTCGTTTCCTTCTCGGCAATATGTGGGACCACATGATCCTTGACCCCATCAAGGATGATACACTTTGCCTTAGCCATTGCCTCCTCATACCGTTCATTAGCTACCGGGTCAACTGGGATAACCATCACTCTCAAGGCGAAGCCCTTGATAACATGTCTGTCTAGAATGGACACGATCCTAGCCTTCCAGACCACAAAGTTTGACGCTTCGTCCAACCTGTCCTGATCTCTCAGCCCATTCATGGCCATCTCGCTGCTCTCTGTCGACTCCTCCGAGTCTCTCTACTTCCTGCCTAGAAGTTCTAAGTTCGACTCCTACGGAGTCTCTCTACTTCCTGTCTAGAAGTTCTCGGTTCGACTCCTTCTAAGTCTCTCTACTTCCCGTCTGGAAGTTCTCTTCTGGACTCCCTCTAAGTCCCGATATCCCTCCTGAAAATCCTTCTACCAACCATCAGGTTGCCCCTCTCCAATCATTTGTGCAATTGCAACACTAATCCAAATTCCCTCGCTAGAAATCCACCTCGGCAGCAACTTCCTCTACCTTGGTCTTGCCCCATTAGGTATTGTTCTAACCATAGTAGCCCACCAACTTCGCTCCAACAAACTTCCCACAGCTTCCTTCGCCCTAGCAACTGAAGATTGAGCCTCTTGGCTCTGCGCAATCTGGCACCGGCAAAAACAACTCCCTCAACCAACTGCGTCAGCCCTCCTGGTCTCTGTGTGGCTCTGCGTGAACCTCTCTTTGCCCCTCCTCAGCCTCTGCGTTGGCCTCTCTCTGGCCCGACTGATGATGCAGCCCTCTGCGTCAACCCTTCCTCTGTCTCTTCTGCAAGGATCAGCTACTGTCACTCGAGATAGCTGATTCTGCTGCAAATGCTCTGCTTCGCTGATGCCTTTATCTCTTGTGATCTGCAACCACCCTTTGATAACATATGTTGAATTTTCTAAGTCTATCCGTTAGAAAATTAATCTGTATTCTACTGGTTTATTTCTTCTACTTGTAAATTATGAACAAGTTATTTAAAACATTTAAATACCGAAATAAACACAATACGGTCACAACATCTACAGATCATCAACAGAAAGAAAACAAGCACGCAAGTGACACCGTTATTTTTGGACAAATTTCCCCAGAAAAACCCAATGCGGGAAAACCGGTGCAGCTATTTTGAGGGTTATATTATTATTCAATCTTTCTGAGTACAACAGGGTACCTAACCGGCTCACCCGACAGAGAAAAAATACACGGCAGCAATACCTCTATATTTGGAAACATGTATTCAAAAAACTTGTCCCACGAAACCCTCTCTGGCATAACTAAAGCTCAGCGCTGGCCCTTCTAGCCTCTATGTCAGCCTCCTGTTGAACTGCGTCAACCCCAATACCCTCTGCATTAGCCCCAAGACCCTTTGCATCAACCCTTTGAGGCACTACGCAGCATTTGGGACCCTCTGCATCACTCCAGCAGCCTCTGCATGGATGACGCAGTCCTCTAGCCTTTGCGCTGACTTTGCTAGACTCTACGTAGCCTGGACTGGCTGCTGCTCTCGCTCTATCTGCTTCTGTGCTGGTCTCTCAGTACTGTCCCTGCCTCTATGCCTTGTACTCACTTCCCCTCATTGCTAATCAATTATTTAACTTTGCTTAGCAACCCCGCTCTAACAAAATTAATGACTGATCACTTTGGTGTGTCCTCTAACTGACCCTGAAGCCTCCTCTTATACTTTACTCGTTGGTCCTTCAACAACCGCGATTAAATCTCTAATCAATGGCTAAGATTAGATTTGGCTTGATCCATGACTTTTGGAACCTTCTAACCCTGTTTTATATTAATACCCATTAATATTTTATTTTTCCTCAGTTTAAACTTAAGAATTCCATTAAAAATATTAATTATTTTAATATCTCCCAAACCGGGTACAATCTGTCCAAACCATTTCTGGGTCTTGGAGATCTCATGCGCGTTAGCCTCTCCACCAATTTTCATGGCTAGAACACATCCGATGCTACCCCAAATCAACATATCTTTCGTATCATCAAGACTAATGCCAGGGAACAAATAAAAGAGAACACAAGATGTAGGCACGCTACCAGGGCAAAACCCCACTCCAGGGGAAAACCCGGTCAAAATTATTCCTTCAGTAGTGTTGACCACTACGTGTCAACGACTCATAGCAGTACACCCCCTTTTTCGCAAAAGGGATAGTGCCTGATCAATGTGTTCGTCCCATCTAGCTATCATCATCAGCTTGATCATCATCTAATAATGTAAACCCATTTTGCATGTGCATAATGTAAATAATCTCAGCAGATCCGTGTCGTGTATGTAATTGCCTAGGTAAACCTACTTTTCTCGTGACGATCTACATTCTGGGAGGATTTTTGTGTCACCGGTCCATTCTCGAAGGGTCAACAGAGTTTTCCTTCAGTTTTACCCCAGAGCCGGAATGTATCTTGTCCCTAGGATCTTAGGTGAGTCCTAGTGTTATAGATCAATTCTATGTAAAAGTGATTTGGGAATAATCCTAATTATTTGGTTAGGTTATTTTATTACAAATTGTTTGGTCTGCTAGATTATATTTGTGTCGCAGAAATGGGTAGTCCGTGAGGATCTGTTATAGATGGGTTTTCCCCCTTATGATGTAAAAGATATAAAAATTATGATGTAAAATGTTTTGAAGGTTGGAAAAATAATTTATCCCCTCATAAATTAATTAATTAAATTTTCTAGCCAAAAATTAATTAAAATTCTAAGCCAGAAATTTAATTAATTCTAGGTCCTAGGTAAATTTTAAATTTTCTGAAGGCAAAATTTGTCCATTCTTTAAAATTCAAATTTTAAAAAGTCTCGGGACTAAGGTAAATTACTTATTTTGCTAAATTTTAAGTGTTTGGTCCCTGGGGTTTAAGTCAAAGTCAAATTTTTGAGGAAATTAACTCAAAATGCATTTAATTGAAAATTTTGAATTTCCTCAAGAATTTAATATTTCGACAGATGAGATTAAAAGAAATTTTAATCCTCATCAATGGACAATATTGCTTTGACAAGGATCACTCGAACTAGCCGTTGGAAGATTTATCTTTAAATAGGAAGTCATTTGTCAGTTGATGCATCTGATCCCTGGATCGTGTACTAAGCTCTCAAGCTCTCTTGTATACTTTTTTGAATTAATGCAAAAGTCTTTGGGGTTTTAATGTGTTGTAGTGTTCCTCTTCATAAATTTATGGTAACATTGTTTTAATTCCTGCTTAATATTATGTGAAAACTATCAATAAATAGCTCTCTTAGAATAATCTGAATACAAGTATCTTATTCAGTTTGTTGGATCTAGGGTAACATTTTTAATTTTCATTGAAGTAGCAAGTATCTCTATTTCTTCGTAATTTTATCATTGTTCTATTTCTCTACTTGATTTAATGGTTTATCTAGTGTTTGCAGAAGATCTCTCAGCTTCTCATTAAGCGTTTAGGGATAGTCCTCGGTTGGACCAGCCAACTCTCAACACATATTTTCTGAAGAGCCTACTTTATATAAGACTCAGAATTTATCTAACAATAATGTTTTTTTCTACAAGGTGTTTTCGGACTAGTACCTCTCTTAAATTTCAAAATCTTTTAAATATTTTGTGGAATTTTTGATAAATCTGGCTATTAAGAACTTTAGATTATCAAATCTGGGAGCGAAGTTGTACTCATACGCCTCAGATCTGATAGATCTGTAAATTATTTGTATAAATCTGTAAAGTCTTTGCATAGATCTGTTATTTACTTGTGTAGATATGAAATTTTATAACAGAATTTTGAATTTTAACACTTGGGTTTTTTGGATTTTCTCTATTTTTGTATATATTGGGTATTCGGTTTTTCTCTTTTCACTTGTGCAAGAATAGATTTGAGAAATCAGCCAAGAAAATCTTTAGATCTGAGCTAGATCTAGACCCTAGAGAGCCAAATCTGGGCTCAAAGATTATGTATGGGAATAGACCTGAGAAATCAGCCAAGAAAATTTTCAGATCTGAGATTTTTTCAAGCAGATCTGGGGGTTTTGAAAAGATCTAGACCCTAGAGGGAAATATCTTGTCCCAAATATTTTTTCAAGGTCAGGCATTAAAGATTTTACAATAAATTTGAAGATCTGAAGCAAAATTATTTTTTTCAAAACAAGGGTTTCAAGTTTTGGGGCTCCTAAGCCCAAATCTGCGTTCTCCTAGCCCAACGTTGCTTCTATTGGGCCTAGTGATAGTTCTCATTTGCCCCCAGAATCCCCTTGCTCCAATTCTGATTTGAATATTTGATTTTCTGAAGCTAATCATTGGTGGGTTTTTGCAAAAAAATTGGTAAAAAATTGTGTTTCAGGTATTGAAATTTTTTTGACAACTTGAGCAAGTGATCTTCAAGGCCTAGGGCCTAAGGGTTTGATCTCTAAACCATTTTTTTCTCACTGTTTTGTATAGCAGTCAGATATCTTTCTAATAGTGGTGAAAAACACATCTAAGTGGTTTGAAATTAATTAGAAAATTTGCTAAATACATTAACAAGTCATTTATGTTTAATGTGTATCAAGAATTTGGCTTAGATCTACATTTTGGGTGATTGTTATCTCTAGATAATTCTGTTTCTGAAGTTTGAAATATAACAGTGGCAAAATTTCATGTGGGTTAGCCTAAAATCAATTCATAAGTTGTCTAATACATTTAGGAATTAATTTCTTGAGTTGGGTATTCATCATTAGGCCTATTTCATGTTTTAATTGTTGGCTGTAATAAGTATATCAGATCTGATATAATTCTAGAAATCACATCATAATAGGCTGAAAATTTTTAATAATTCATCTGGGCAAGTTTGGAAACTTTTTGGTAAATTTTTGGCATAAAGATATCATTGATAGCTTACTGTTTTCATTGTCATATTGCTGTTGTCATAAAGTTTTTCTTACTGCTGTCCTAAAAACTAATTTCTGAAAATTAAGTACTCTGTAATGAAATTGTGATAAAATGCATATCTTTTGTTTCATATGAGTATTTTTGAGCATCTGTTAACATTGATTGCAAAGAAGTTTTTGTTCTCTTTGAGCTATAATTGTATCAAAAAAGATTTGAAATAAGCTTGTTGTTTAACTGTAATATTTTTAGGGGTTTATTTTTAAGTTTTCATCCAATAAAGCGAACATTTTATTTTGATAATTAAGGGCTTTTGCAACACAAGTATTTCTATTCCTTGGGTCTAACTTCTTCTCATCATCTGATGCATTTGCATATAGGTTAGTTTTGCATAAATAAAATTTACTTCCAAGCATAAGCTTGGTCGCTAGAGAGATAGGTATCCATCTATCTTTGCTTGAAAAGACTACTTTTAATAGTACTTAAAATGGTGACCTTGCAGTCGTCAAAGCCACAGCTATCTGCAGCACCGGAGGCACTGGGTATGTTAAATTTTCCAGGAGAGGTATCTTTAATCACACCTTAGTGTGCTTCACCTTATCATCTTTCTGCCAATTACTACGAAATTAGGTTCAACATAGAAAGAATCGAAGGATTCACATTCACATAGGCATTCAACTAAAATCAACCAAGATTTTTGCATCTCACATTAGCTTTAGGATCTGCATTTCATATAAGTTAGTCATTCATCTAAGCAGCAGTTGCTAATTGATTTCTTGGTCTTAATTTCCCTAGCAAGATCGTTGACTCCATAAGGCACTGATATCAATCATTTAAAATCTAATCAAATCGTATAAGTCTTGCTAGATCTTAATCAAGTACTCGGTCGCTTCACTGTGTTTCCCGAACTGGTTGGTTCCCAACTAGTTCTTCTTCATTCCATTTTTCCATAGGGTCTACCCCCCTTAGCATGTTGTAGGGAGACAGCTTAAACAAAGAGATTGGGGATCAGGGTGAGCCCTCGATCTCAGCCATTGTCATGGTGCCTAGACATTCTGTGCGACAACATTTTTTGGCGTCGTTGTCAGGGACCGATTTATTGGGCCTTGGCTCTTCGATATTCATCTTCCATCTTTCTATCACTCATTTTAGCCGGCAACGACAACATTTTTCAGCGCCATTTCCGGGGATAGAGTTTTTTTGTCCTTGGTTTCCTCGACATCATTTTAATCATCTCATCTTTTCCACCATTCATTAGCCTGTCAAGCAGCACAACATTTTTTGGCGTCATTTGATCTTTTCATCTCTTCATCTTTCGTCATCTCATTAATCGTTTCAACTGCACTT
Source organism: Pinus taeda (assembly GCA_000404065.3). Lineage (NCBI taxonomy): Eukaryota > Viridiplantae > Streptophyta > Pinopsida > Pinales > Pinaceae > Pinus > Pinus taeda. Next base: position 2,184 of record APFE031031314.1, on the reverse strand, counting down.
TTAGCACCTGGACATATCGGTTCGTTTCTTGTTTGGGTGGCGACTCCACTTATTCATCCATTATTTCTCAGACAAGAAACCCTCCCTTATATCCAGTTGTTTGCCTTTTGGATCTTAGAGCTAGATTCATGTTCAAGTGGCGACTCCACTTCTTCCATTTCTTACAAGAATTTCTACTAGAAGTTCACTTCTTGTGGATCTCTTGATTTTCTTGAGCAGGGGTCTCTCTCTAGCATCCATTTGGTCTCTCCTTATCCCTTTAAGCAAGTCATTATGGATGATTTGTTTACCTCGTGTCATTTCACTGATTTTCTCCATGATATGCTAGAAGAGGCCATTCATAAATTGTCTTTGTTCTCGGGTGGTGATTCAGTCGCTATTAGAAAGCATCTATGCATGGTTACTCACACAATAATCAAATATTGTAGTTTTTCCCAATATAAACATGAAGATGTCAAAATGCGTCTATTTTCCTTTTCTTTAGAGGGTGATGCTTTGAATTGGTTTCATAATTGTCCTGAATATTCTTTCGCTTCTTTACAAGACATCATCAATGCTTTTACAGATAGATATGGTGATCAAGGTAGCTCGCCTTATGCCCCTAACATGATGCAACATAATGAAAGTGATCTTGTAAAGGATCCAACTGTCAATGAAAGATTTTAAGACAATTCTCCATATCATAATGTGCCATCCACCTGTACCATTGCAGGACAAATCCATGATAGTGGAAAAGCAGGAACAAGTTATCAAATCAGTGTTGACAATAAAAGGAAGAATGATAAGCATCTTATAGAAGAACTAAAGCAGTTGGTTAAAGACATGCAGTTCAGTCAAACACAGTTGGTAAAAAATATGGAGCTTAATCAAGAAAAATTTATAACTGATTACATCAAGAATATGAGAACTTTGTACACTCAACTGAAAAAACGTGATGAGGAGATGAAAATCATGAAAATTAAACACTCCGATCATGTGGCCACCGTAGTAGAAAAGTGTGCTCAGAATATGGAGGATATGAGGACCGACATGCAGAGTAAGCATGCTAAGAAAATGGAAACCATGAAAGCTAATCATGACAGGGAAATTAATTTTATGCAAAACAAGTTATTAGCCCTAGAGGAAAATATGACGATCATGGAATTTAATCATTCAAATCACATCACTGCCATGGAAACAAGTTATCAAGAAGAAATAAATTCGATTCAGAACAGATTGTCAATTATAGATGAAGAAATGACCATCATGAAATTCGATTCTAATAATCAGTTAGCTATTATACAAGCAAATCATGAGAAAGAGATAAACTCTATGCAACATTGCTTGATGACCATAAAAGCAGATAATGACAAAGTAATAAAAAATATGGAAGCTAGTCAGATATGTCTTCAGAATAAGTTATTGACCATGGAAGAAAACCATGCCAAGGAAGTCAGTGCTATGAAGGTTGAAAACTCTACCCAGATGGACGCCATAACAATACAGGTACAGAAACTTCAACATCAGTTAGAGGATGAAAGAAACAAGGAAACATCAATAGATCATAAGCCTCCCTATCTGCTATAGCAAGCTCCATCTTATTATGAGGTCATTTGTTCCATTGAAAAGTGGTTAATTGAAGGTGACTTGAATAAAATGGAAATTAATAAGAATCAGGTTGATGTTTGCATGTTTGATCCACCAGTCATAAAAGATCAAGTTATAACTCATGACACCTGTGAGACTATCCATCATTTTTGACAGAGCAGATGCAGAATGAAGAAAGACATGTCATGCATATATTACATACTTCATCTGAGAGTTTTGAAGCAAAATGTTCCACATCATCAATGATACAGCCTGCCACAAAGAAAAAACACAAGAGAAAGAGAATGCGAAAGCAGTTGATGCATCGATGGCCGCAAGCGGCTTGATTTTTGAATAGGAAAAAGTCCTACCATATGCAGGATTGGACATGGCACATCTGAGAAACAGCCAATAGATTTCCCTGAAAGCAAGCAAATGCTCAGCATACACTATATTGAACACATCTAATGCCATGGAGCATTTTTGTATTATATTTCTAATCGTATGCCCTATTATTTCAGTATAGTGTTACTTGGGAGCGGGAGCAAAAGAGGGGAGCGGGAGCGACATTTTCAAAAGCTTCCGGTTTGGGAGTGAATCCCGGAGCGTTTTTTATAT